>NJDC01007054.1:4421-22802 GCA_002245475.1 Calephelis virginiensis | reverse complement strand
CAAATACTTTGTTTCCAAACATTTTAGTGTGCCATCTGTGATATTTTATCGTTATCATCAATATATTTGCTTGTGTGTGACAAATGCATGGTAGTGTGGGTAATGTTTTGTTTATTGATTAAATGTACTTTATTAGCATAATTATTGAAAAATATTAGCGGCCGGCACTTTTCCTACACATAAACTATAAGCGAGCCAAATTTTATACTCCTCCGTTCGCGCAATTTTCGTAAAAAGAGGTCCAAAGTTTTGGCATCACGTACTGTATATAGACATCTATTTAAGTTTTTTCTATATATCGCATTCATATAATTCGCTTACTTTTGGTCAAGATTCAACGCGTGCAATTTGAATATTTTTAGAATACATACTAAATATCTCAATTCTTTTCTGACACTTCTTATACTCAAATTACAACATATATAATACAAATTTTAATTTTGTGATATTCTTATTTGTAACTTACACCTACTAGTTTATTTAATACTTAAAGTACTATTCAAGACGTATCTCAAAGCCAAAACACGATTAAAGAATGTTGGGAAATTAGTCTATGAACATATACATGCAAAATTTCAGTTCAATCGGTAAGCAATCAAATTCAACTAACATAATTCCATCCAAACATTCATACATTGCAAGTTAAATAAAAACTTGTATAAAAGGGACTCTTTAATTTTGTGTTTCTGTAAGCACAGATCTAAATATATTGAGGCATAATAAGGCATACATAGAACATTTTTAAATAGGAAACGTTTATTTAGCGTTTATAATCGACTTCATACACTCAGTAGAGTGACAAAGCTGTGTATACTTAAATAAACACTGCCTTTGGGTGTTCTCTCCTCACTCGAGTATTGTACGTTTGCTTTATTGACACAAAGAGGTTTGCCACATGACACGAAAGACGGTCTGGTGAGTTACAAAGTGCGTAACAATCACAAAAGCGTTTTATGTGCAAATAAACAATGTTTAGTCCTTGTTTCTGTTGCTTCAATATAAACATCTATCGAGAGAGTAGTATGTTTATTAATACTTTAAACAAAGATGAAATTTGAGGTTGATATTGATGTGTATTATACGTCAACACACTTATAAGGAAATGTCTGTAACATTTGTTAACATTTAAAATATTTCTTTAATAATTTTAATTTTATTTTACTTATTTTAGTAATGTTCCTCATTCCAAGCAGTTATACAAGTTTAACATTTAAAAACAAAAACTTCGCCTGAACGTTATTGCTATTTTGGTAAGATTACAAACGTGTAATTTTAGAAGGGATTATTTTTTAAAGTACTGAATAATTCAACCCCTTTCCGAGACTCAATACAAACTAAAAAAATGAAACAAATTTTTACTGTAATGTAAAAAAAGTAATATTCTAATCCTGTCATATCTCGTAGATTGTTGTATTTTTTTATTTAAAAGTGTAGGGACGTGTAACAAAACCAGCCGCTTTCGGGTATTTAATTGATGTAGCATAACGGTCCAAACAATCTACGCTACACGGTCGCGCTACGGCGTTCGCTTCCATGTGCTACGAAATAAAAATTTTATCTGAAGTTTTTCTTTTTTTAATATATCTCTTTAGCTTAGCCTCGCCTTGAAGTACCGCATCATCAAGCTCCTCCGTGATACAATATTTATAATATTTTTGAAGTGAAAACTTCTTTAGTGGCGTCGCACACTTTTCTGGAATGGGTAAAAACTCGCTTCAGGAAACGAGACCTGATCGAAAATTCATAAGACAGATGGAGAGTAAACAGCCGGCACGGCGTAGGAGAGGAAGCACCCTCCTCTCTTTCTCCGGCGCGGCGAAAATGTATGCCTGCGCCTGCTGTTTCGTTTAGACGGCGCAGGGCGCTTGCGCGAATGTTCGTGTTGTCATGATTGTGTGTGAATGAAAGATTAAAATACGGTCTGATTTGATTAATTTTGAAGATTGATGTAGCGCAGAGAAGCAGGTGTAAATTATCACATTTTTTAAAGCAATAGTAACTTCGCATCAAACAGTATTGCTATTATTAATAAGATTCTATGCAGGGTTATCATATATTGTGCAGGGATTATTTTTTTAAAATGCTAATCATTTTAACCCTTTTTCAAAAAAAAATTACTGTAAAATAAAAAAAAATGCTATTTTAATCCTTTCATCTCTCGCTGATGACAAAATTGAAATTCTTTTTGAAGTGATGTTTTTCATTTGTAAGCGTAGAGGCGTAAAAAACCAGCCTCTTTTGAGTACTTTCTTGATGTAGCGCAACGGTCTAAGCAATCTACGCTACGCCGTTCTGAATTTTTTCTTTTTTTAATAAATAAATTGACTGGACAAGTTACACAAATTTAATCTAATCCCAAAGAAAGCAAATTATATGTTCGTGTTATGGGTGTTAACCAACGATAATAATACATAAAAATGTTTTAATACAGAATAAATTTAATAAACACCCAGACCCGGAAATGCAGACATCTAAATGTTCATCACATAAATACATATTATTATGTGTTCTTAACTTAGCCTCTTTCTAGAATCTCCTTAAAATACCGCATCATCAACCTTCTCTGGGATACTAATTTTTTTTTTTTTAAACATTTACATTCTTTTCAAAATAAGTGATCAAGTCAGAAACAATAGGTATAATAAAATACACCAATCTAAGCTTAGGTGCTTCAAGAGCTTTTAATGTCAAATGAAGACATTGTGGGGAACCCACTAACTATTAATTATTTAATCACATACTTATTTACATAATTTATCAGGACACTCATGTTTATAAGTAATATTTAAATTTATCTTTATTTATATTTATTAATATTTAATATAACATAATTGTATTGTATACACATAATCACATACATAGATAATATATTACACAACAATAATATCGTATACAATAATAATACAACAATAATATATAACTCACAATATTTAATATATAAATATATTTATCGTGACGTTAAAACGCGCCTCGGCCGGGTCGCCGGGATCAATGTGAACGAGCCGCCGAAAACCTGTCAAGAGTGCTTCAAGAGGTTTTAATGTCAAATGAAGGCATTATTAATAAGCGTAGCTAAATTAGCCCCTGCAGTAATAATAGTAATTACCCGAAGCTACCATTTATTTGCGTACTGATTTTCATTGCAACTTGCAAAGTGTAAATAAAGTGGTATTAGTGACATAGTGACTTGACGTGAAGATATGTATATATTTAATTCCTTCTATTATATTAACACTATCTAACCTGGCGAACTGAAGTGGCAAGGGACAAGACGATTTGCTCGCAGAACCTACAACCACTAAGGTAGAAAGGTTCTCGAATGACGGCCCCTTTCCGGAGAACGTAGTGTTGGACTATCTTCCACCCGGTGGACTGATGATCTGGTCAAAGTCGCGGGGAGTCGCTGGATACAAGCGGCTGGTGACCGTGACTCATGGCGCTGTTTGAGGGAGGCCTATTTTCAGCCGTGGACGTCCTTCGGCTGACGATGATGATGATGACCTTGCTGAACTTCGTATCGCTTGACTTTAACTTGAAAACAAAATCGGTCAACCCTGTAGAAAGTTATGCATGACTAAACACCAAGAAACAGATATTCTAAATAATATAACTGATAACCTGTGCCGTTTTATCATCATTTGACAACAATACCAAGCTAGTTCCATAATCGCAAGTGTAATTCTTTTGCAGCTAATTAGTGCTTAATGACAAATGAAGGCCTAATTGGCGCGGCACAATTAAACCTGAAAGTGATTAAATTATAGTGCACGCAAAATGGCTTCTAATTTCGTACTGTTTCGTTTCTTTGTCCTTTTTGGTATCTTTTTATTTTATAACTAAACCTACAGGTTTACGTAGAATAGAAACACTGTTGTATGTTGTGCTCGGTTAACAGGATTTTCAGGGTAATTACATATTACATTATTATGTTGTATTATATTATGTTATTATTATGGTATTATGTTATGTTGATGATTTTGACTGATTTTATTTGGTTTACGAGAATATTCGACAAACTTAAAAACCTTATGTCCAATCAAAAGCAACCGCGTAGGACTACCGCGTAGCGCAACAATTTCATACCACAACCGCGTAGCGCATCCAAGTAGCTAACAGCGTAGCGCAAAGCGTGAAAAATTCTTGTGACGACACACACAAGTACGCAAAAAGCGTCTCAAGCGTTCTAAAGGTAAATACAAAGGTAAAGTAAAATAAAACTACACTTACTACATTGTAGCTAACTAGCTTTCAATGACTAAAGAAGCAATAAATACTGTGGCACAATTTGACCGAAAGGTAACTAAACTGGTCATGCAAAGACTAAAGCTAACTAGGGAACGTTGAAGAATTACGTAACGCAATTTGAGGGGTCTCGTAAAACGTTACGATGCGTTATAACGGCATTGTGTTCTTTTATAAATGAAATATTAGTTTATTTATTTTGTGAATGTAAATAAATATAAATTTTGTTTAGTATTATTATCGCCAAAGCAATTGAAAGTATGCCAAGATAATAACCTGCTATTATCTTGGTATACTATAAATATCTTCACTCCTATATCCCCGAAAAGCTAGACAGAGGCACAACCAGGGCACCCACGACTAGCCGAAGACGCTAAGTCCCACAATGTGATAGGTGGTAAGCCTATCGCCAACCTGGCACATATCCAATCCCGAGCAACTTTTATTTTATTAGAAATACCTAATTCTCTTTTTGTACTACAATTTATTTACAAACACTTGTACTTTCCACAATATATTTTTATTTTTTATTTTTACAGGTTAGCCAACGGGTTTCGCTACAACTATAAAAATAAAAAATATATTTTATATTGTGGAAAGTACAAGTGTTTGTTTTTTCCATCCCACCAAGCACTGAAAATATAGGAAGTATAGAAAAAAAATATCTTTTTGTTGCCCGGCTTGGGATTTTAACCCGGAACCATATGCAGTGAAACCCAACAACTGAACCGCTAGATCACAGAGATATACTTTATCTTAAGATAATACCAAGTTATACCATATTATATAAAAACTGTAATATAACTTTTTGCGACTTTAAGGTAAAAAAGGCATTGGAGTGTTACGTAACGTTTAGAGAGGGGGGGAGTATCTTCACGCCCATATCCTCGAAGAGGTAGGCAGAGGTACAACCAAGGCACCCACGACTAGCTGAAGACACTAAGTCCCACAATGTGATAGATGGCAAGCCTATCGCCAACCGGGCACATTTCCGATCCCGACCAACATTTTTTTTTAAATTAGAAAATTGGAAAAATCCAATTTTCTTTATGTTGGCCGACCCGGGATTCGAACCCAGAGGACCACATGCAGTTAAGTCCAACACCCGGACCGCTAGACCACAGAGGCGACAGGCAATAAACTACAAGTTTTGAAGGAATAAAACATTGTTTTCTCAATTTTTGTTTACAATAATTCCGTTTTTTTCATAAGAACAATCTCCTTGCATTAAATAACGCAAAAAACAGAATTAGCAAAATTGGTCCATCCGTTCAGATTCATTTTTATATGTAGATGGCTTTTTAGCCAAATTAAAAAAGTGTTGGGACTTTACAGGTTATGAAGTTTTTAAAAGGTTTAAGTTTAATAATTCAGGCACTGTATGTATAGTTTTTCATTTGTTTTACTTGAAGTGCAATAATTGATTGCAACTGTCCTTTTGTTGGACTTGAGTTCATTAGGTGCTGCATTCCGTCAACTGAACTAAAATGTGTTCAATTTTCAATTTTTTTTATCAAACATTTGCCCAGGATGGGATATGTACAGGTTGGATAGTTTTAAGTTCCCTGGTTGTACCTCTGTCTTTCTTGATACGGGCCTGAAGATTTATTTTTATAATAAATTATGTTTCACATAATATATTCATTTTCACGCAAAATTATAAAATTTAAAGTCGATAAAAAATAAATTAGACTATAAGGTATAATAAAACATACGTGTAATACGTTTGCAGTTAACTAGTTTTTAATGACAAATGAAGGTCTTATTAATTAGTGTGGCACAATTACACCCCGAGGTAATTAAAGTGATCGTCCGAGCTAACTTCTAATTGCGTACTGTTGTTCGTTCAACTTTGTTGCCAACTTTAAAGTGTAAAGCTGACCCTACTGATTAAATAACGAACACTGTATTGTGTTGTTTTCTGTAAAGAGCTTTTTCAGACACGCTAGTGTGCGTGTCATTTTTTGAAATTGTAAAATAATGTATAATTTGGTAATCATACCTATTACATTTGATTTCTCTAGAAGCGCTAGCAATACATAGATTTAAAAATAGCACGACTTTATTAAACGATCAGTTAGACTTGAATGTAGAAATGCAAGTGTTTAAATGTTTAAACACATGTTTTACATATCATTTTAATTTCGTATCATTTCATTTATGTCTTTTATTTGTAACAAAATAGTTTAAAAATAATTTGTTCGATTATTTTCGTCAATTTGACAATTATATACTCATGTCTGTCGTTTTATATTGTTCGACATTTATTACATGTTTTTTTCTATATTGATTTTTTCCACAAGTTAACATACAATTTCATTTTATTTAATTTATTATAATGTTACTCGTCACTAAAACATGAAAGAAATAGTATAGCCTATTCTGGGAGAAAAAACTTTTAGTAGTATTACTTCGTTGTGGTTTGCTTACAATTAACAATTTTTTTTTTGAAATAGGTATCGTCACTAACTTTGTTATTCCCTGATGAAATACTAAACATACAAAATAGACTTATTTATCTTAAGTCATAAAGCCCTGACGATGGTTTGAAAAGTGAAAACGGTTTGATAGTGTTAAATAAAGTGTATAGTGGAAAAGTACAAAATTTTACTTTGAAAAAGTACATTATATGATAGAATTCCACCAAGTGTGGACAATGAAAAATGTAGATTTTAATAATTAATATCACATCGATGCCATTAAGATCTAGAAGTTTAATGACTATATTGAATCAGAAATGGATTTCCATTATGGGGAGCCAAATAATGACTAAAATCAATTATTACTGTATAGTTTTCACGCCCATATCCCCGAAGAGACAGGCAGAGGCACAATAGTCCACCCATGACTAGCCGAAGACACTAAGTCCCACAACGTGATAGGTAGCAAGCCTATTCCCAACCGGGCACATACGCAATCCAGAGCAACGTTTTTTTCTTATTGTAAAATTTGTAAAAACCAAATTTTCTATGTGTTGCCCGACCCGAGGGTTCCAACTTGGACCTTATTCAGTTAAGTCGAACACCTGAACCGACAGACCATAGAGGCGATCAATTAGTCATTAGATAAATTAACAATTCTTGAACATTGTACATTATTATAATACGAAATTATTTTAGTAACACGAAACATTGTATATCCCTAATTAGAAGTTGAATGTAATGTATCAATAAGAGATAGGCAGAGGCACAATAGTCCACCCATGACTAGCCGAAGACACTAAGTCCCACAACGTGATAGGTAGCAAGCCTATTGCCAACAATCCAGAGCATCGTTTTTTTCTTATTGTAAAATTTGTAAAAACCAAATTTTCTATTTGTTGCCCGATCCGAGGGTTCCAACTTGGACCTCATTCAGTCCAACACCTGAATCGTCAGACCATAGAGGCGATCAATTAGTCATTAGATAAATTAACAATTCTTGAATATTGTACATTATTATAATACGAAATTATTTTAGTAACACAAAACATTGTATATCCCTAATTAGAAGTTGAATGTAATGTATCAATCAGAAATAATTCGTAGTCAGAACCTTTGAACGTGATAATTGCTTTACACGAAACTAACATTACATGTATGTTCTAATTATGTTTCACGTTTATATATAGTCCGTATATGTTTCACTATATATGTTACCTGTCACCTTGTCTAATATATAATATAGTTTTTGTTTTCGTTGACCAACACTTGCATTACAAGCGTATATTCTTTGTTCAAATATAAAAGCCAAAAAAGTTTACACGATATCTTATGCAAGATATTTTATATTATCTGTGCAAATTGAAAGAGTTTCCGAAACCGGCGTGTTTGTATGAAAAGGGTAATGAATGTGAGGTAAGCCAGACAGGTTTGTCAGGATCGTAAGTTCTGACACTCGACACTCTCTGCCGAGCCCGTCAGGGACTTGGCGTGAAAGTATGTATGTGTGTATGTAAATTGAAACAGCTCCAGTATGGAACACGACAAAGTTGTTATTGATTTTATGGCTACAGCTATAAGTAAAGTGTTAATACCAATTCAGACAAGTGGCTTACCAGTTCTCTACCTCCTCAGTACGACTGAGTACACCAGTGGAGTAATCGAGTCACAACTAGCGGACGGTCGTAGTTTAGTGTAATGTATAACATAACAAGAAATTATCCATCATCATTTAATTTATTAAAAGAAATAGTTTATTTATTAAACAAGCGTATTATTTTTTCCCCATGTTGGTCCATGCTCCTTTGCAGAATACACTATCGACCTTCCTGCCAGGCAGCTCGTAAAAGGCTTACCGTCACGAGCACCGAGATATCCTATTAGTTGTTCGAGTTAACTCTTTATCAGCTAACTTCAACTGCTTTAACAATGGAGCTATAAAAACGTACAACTGGATCAATCTGGAATAGTAGCTAAAACTGTAAAACTAATCTAAAAACTAATACCTATATTGCAAACAATGTCGGTTGAACATAATAATACATGGCTGAGTGAGCAGTTTAACAAACCGAAGTTCCCATAATCTCTCCTACTTAAACCTTCAGAAGCCTACGGCTTAGTTCCATTCAAACTCCGTCGTAAGATCTAAAGCTCAGTAATTCAATGCTAAATGTCCAGTTAAACCTAATACAATACAGATTAACTGAACCAAATCAAAAAGGCCTTTGGTACACTCGAAAACAATGATATAACATCAATCTCTTGGCATTTGAGGTTAAAGCTTTGTGTGTTTGAGAGTACAATGTTGATTAAATAAATGAAAAAAACAAACAGTACAAAAATTACCCCTTGCCACAAAAATATTTAAGCGCACGTTTAGCTAAATATTGCTTGAAATTGACATCTAAGCAATAACATGCTATATGGGGATTTTCACGGCCATATCCCCGAATAAGTAGACAGAGTCAATGCACGTACGACTAGCCAATGAAAATAAGTCGCACAAAGTGATAGGTGGTAAGCCTATTGCTAATTAACAAATATCCACGGGAACGTTATTTTTAATATAAAATACTCATTTTCAATTTTTTTACTGCCCGACCCAATTATCGGACCCGGAACCTCAAGAATTGAATGTACAATGCTAATCAAATTAATAGTAACAGTACAAAAACTGCGTCTTGCCACAAATAATTTTAGGACGACAGAAAGGATTGTATTTTGTATTATTCACACGTTTTTAAATTCTTCTAGACTTTCTGAGTCGTAAGGGCTCAGTTGCTTTTGGTTCTAGATGTTACTGACATGTTGCTCTTTTGTGAGCGTAAAATTCGGGTTCAAGTTGGTAGACTTGATATGAAGCCATAACCAGTGTTGGTCCGGGCTCCTTTACAGAATAGACCATCTGCCTTCCTACCAGGCAGTGCGCAAAAGGTGAGCAAAGGCTTACTGTCACTGACACCGTGACATCTGACTAGGTGGTAGAGTTTGGTACTCGGATTGGTTGGTACCCTTACCAATTCCTGCCGCCATAACGTCATGACAAGTTCCGGTTTGGAGGGTAAGGCACCCGGTAAACTAACTTTTGCTCGAGGCCTAGCATCCCGGCCACAGGTTCGCACCGCACCATTACCACCTTCAGTGACTCTAGAAGAATTTCTTATCATCAGGAAATCCGTCTGCTTGTTTGCCTTCCAATGTCATAAAAACAATTATAACTTTGGCACAATTAGACTCAAAGGTAATTAAAGTAATCGTGCGAGCACTAAAGCTCATTAGAAAGTGTGTTTTATTCGTGTCCATCTTTATAAAATACTAGGTGATCCGGCGAACTTTGTATCGCTTAACATTAACAGCAAATACAAGTTTTGCTTATTTGTGAGCGTTCAAGTCTACCAATATAGCCCCCGTATTGATCATGAGAGCTCACGGTCATGAACCTAATAAATATTCACACAGAATATTAATAAAATACCCAAACATATGAAATGTCTAAGTATTCAAAATAAGGAAAACAGAATTTCTTATCCAACTTAAGAAAAGAGGTTACATATGTCAATATGCTGAATGACATTCATTGCCATTATTCTATTTACCTAATCGTTTGATAATGTCATAGAAAACAGGAAAAACTTTGTCCTTCAGCTTCTAAGGTTTTTTCACAAAGAAAAACCATTTCAAAAGTTTTCCACTTTTAACATGTTAAAGTATCATGGATTTATGGCGCCGGTAACTTTCATATACGGAAATAATGTAACGGTAAATAAGTGAAATTAGAATTATTTATATTAAATTGAAACTAAGAATAGTTTGAGAAGTATGGCATAACTTAGTTCATCTAAAGACAGGTGGTAAACATGAGAGGGCAGTACGTTAAACTGGACAGGTTTGCATCGGGTTAGACAAAACAAAGAGTTCAATTGGACGGCTTCCAAGAACTGCCGAGGGCACTGTTAGGATTCTAGTAGGGCTATTTTGCTAGTATATATTTTTATAACACATACTTATTGCTGAGATGCACTTTTAAACCAACAAGGAACATTATTTATGTGTTTAAATGCCAACCCATTGCAATGCTCGCTTTTGATTCCCGACAGGGAGAGACTATTGTATAACGAGCACTTAATTTATTTCAGTATCTATTTAGGTTTTTCTATATGTCGGAGCGAAACACATCCTACCTACTGGCCGATACATGAACCGCCGGGCGGGTAGCCCGGGAGCGTACAACTTGTGGGCGTTTGACTACTAAAGAACTTAGAAATATCAGAACAAAGCCGTAACACGTGATCCACTCGATCCTGATGTCCACACGCTATCATTCAGTACTCTCGCACTAACAAGTAGCGTATGCCTTTCCGTTGCCAAACAAACCATCGTGAACATAGGAATAAGCATTCCATTATGACAACAAAAGTAAACCTCCGAAGGGGAAGGAGAGCTCCACCCCGCCCTTCCTGCGTGAGTGCCAAATAATGCACCCCCCGAATGACCCATAACCCGGACCCTAGATCATAATTGAATTAACAATTACGATTTAGATTTATCTCTTTGCCATCCTATGACAGGGAGAGACCTGTTACCAGTGACGACCTCCGTACTAGACAGCGGTCCGAACACTGCAAGGCGTTCACAAGTAATTCCTCGCGAAGCATGGTCGCTTTGACTTATATAGCCATAGCAGCCGATAAACAAGCTGATAAGACAACACCTGCAAGCGCACCTGCTACTGCACGTGGTGTTTACTTGAAGCCTTTGAATGCCAATCTATATTGCGCTAGTTGCTACGCCAACTATACTAATAACCAAAGATATAAGCCACGCATAAGACCTTGGGACATATATAACATCGCATTAACATAATTTGCGTACTTTGAGTTAGATTCTACACCTGTAGATAGTATAGGAATTACTTTTTAGACCATCAGTGCTACCTGTTGATATGTTCCGGTTCGGAGGATAAGGTAGCCGGTTTCCCCGTGTTGGTCCAGGCTCTTTTGCAAAACAGACCATCCGCCTTCCTACCACGCAGCTTGTAAAGTAAAAGGCGAGCATAGGCTAACCGTCACAACAACCGACGACACCACAGAACAACACCGAGACATTTTAGAGTTTTAGAGTTTCGAAGAGACTCGCCTGGATTGGTACCACCGCTTTACCTATTCTTGCCACCCTAACGTCAATGCTTGCCGTTGACGTGTTTCGGTTGGAGGGTAAGGTAGCCGGTAAACTTAATTTTGCTAGAGGCCTAACACCCCGGCCTCAGGTTGGCAACACACCATTACGATAGTTGGTGTCTCTAGACGGCGTGAATTTCTTATCTTTGCCTTCAATTATCATAAGAAACACGAAGTGGACCAAATTCAACTTGCAAGATTCCACTCAAACATACATACGTTGTAGTCAAATAAAATAAGAGCTTGTGAAAAGTGGACTATTCTACAAGAAAAGACCTAAATGTATTAAGGCGTTATTCAAATAATGTTTCAAAATAGAAACCGTTTATTTAGAGTTTATCGACGACTTCATACACTCTGTAGATTGGCAAAGCTGTGTAGACTTAAATAAATAATACCTAAACAACCAATAAGACGGTCTGTTGTGTTACAAAGTGTGTAACAATCACAAGAACGTTTTATGTGCAAATAAACAATGTTCGGTCCTTGTTTCTCTTGCTTTAATATAAACATCTGTCGAGAAAGTTAAGTTGAATGGTATATTTACTAAGACTTAAAACTACGATGAAATTTGAGGTTGATATTGATGTTTATTATACGTCAACACACTTGTAAGGAATTGTCTATAACATATTTTGTTAATAAGCCTCTAAAAAACTTGGTGTGCTCAGTAAAGCGAGAAAGTATTTCAAGCCGACCCATCGCTTACAACTATATAAAACGCAAATTCGGCCTCATATGGAGTACTGTTCTCAACTCTGGGCAGGGGCTCCACAGTACCAGCTCCTTCCGTTTGACCGCATTCGTAGACTGAACGTAGAGCAATTCGAATTGTCAATGATCGGGCACTTGCCAATCGGCTTGATTCCTTAGCGTTGCGTAGAGATGTTGGGTTATTCAGTGGTCTCTACCGCATCTATCATGGGGAATGCTCTGAGGAGTAGTTTAGTTTGATTCCAGCCGCTGATTTCCACCTTCGGAAATCGCGTTAGAGCTTAAGGTATCATGCCCATCATCTCGATGCGTGGCGGTTTACAACTGTGCGATTCCGAAGACGTTTTTTTACCCCGTTTAACACCTTTGTGGAATCAGTTACCAAAGGCGGTATTCCCAAACGATTATGACTTAAGAACCTTCAAGAAAAGAGCGTACTCATTCCTTAAAGGTCGGCAACGCATCTGTGATACTCCTGGTGTTGCGGATGTCCGTGGGCGGAGGTGATCACTTTCCATCAGGTGACCCAATTGCTCGTTTGCCTCCGCTTCAGGGTATGCAGGGTTATCATATATTGTTAAGGGATTATTTTTTAAAATGCTAAACATTTTAACCCTTTTTCAAAAAAAAATACTGTAAAGTAAAAAAATTGCTATTTTAATCCTTTCATCTCTCGGGGATGACAAAATTGAAATTCTTTCTGAAGTGATGTTTTTCATTTGTAAGCGTAGAGAGGCGTAAGAAAACCAGCCTCTTTTGAGTACTTCCTTGATGTAGCGCAACGGTCTAAGCAATCTACGCTACGCTGTTCCGTTACCTTGTGCTACGAAATTAAAATCCTATGAAGTTTTTCTTTTTTTAATAAATAAATTGACTGGACAAGTTACACCAATTGAATCTAACCCCAAAGAAAGCGAATTATATGTTTGTGTTATGGGTGTTAGTAAACGATACTAATACATAGAAATATTTTAATACATACCAGAATAAATTTAATAAACATAGGATTTTTAACTTAAATCGTCGCGAATTAATAACATTTTTAATTATTTATACGAGATACTCACGATCTCTTTCTATTTTATTTGTCGATATTTCGGCCTAGTTGCATAGGCCGTGGTCCCGTCGTGACCCCTATAAATAATTAAAACATTAATAAACATCCAGACCCAGAAATGCAGACATCTAAATGTTCATCACATAAATACATATTATTATGTGTTATTAACTTAGCCTCTTTCTAGAATCTCCTTAAAATACCGCATCATCAACCTCCTCTGGGATACTGTATTTAATTTTTTTTAAACATTTCAGAAACAATAAGTATAATAAAATACACCAATCTAAGCATAGGTGCTTCAAGAGCTTTTAATGTCAAATGAAGGCATTATTAATAAGCGTGGCTAAATTAGCCCCTACAGTAATTATAGTAATTACCCGACTGAAGCTACCATTTATTTGCGTACTGATTTTACTGTAACTTGTTGCAAAGTGTAAATAGAGTGGTATTACTACGGTGGACTGATGATCTGGTCAAAGTCGCGGGGAGTCGCTGCATACAAGCGGCTGGTGACCGTGACTCATGGCGCTGTTTGGGGGAGGCCTATTTTCAGCAGTGGACGTCCTTCGGCTGATTAATTGTAGAACTTAGTTTAATAGATAACATTAGTAGTGCTTAGTTAAGGGAAAATTTCCCCATTACTGGGGTAAAAATTTAACGTATCAACCCAGTCAATTCAAATTTGTTTACTAATGTCATCACTCAGTAATTTTTATTTAAATACCGTCCTTTTTGAGGATGACAATTAAACGGTATTATTTTCAACAAAACTTTTATTGTTTGTTTGTTTGTTTGTTTGTTATATAGCCCTGATGATGCTTGTATAGCGAAACCGGTTGACTAAACCATCAAAATAAAAAAAAAATATATATTGTGGAAAGTACAAGTGTTTCTAAATAAATTGCATTGAGAATGGAATTCCACCAAGCACCGACGATAAGAAGTATAGAATCTGACAAATGAAGGCCTCATTAATTAGTGTGGCACAATTACACCCTGAGGTAATTAAAGTGATCGTCCGAGGGCTGGAGCTAACTTCTAATTGCGTCAACTTTGTTGCCAACTTTAAAGTGTAAAGCTGACCCTACTGATTAAATAACGAATACTCTATTGTGTTATTGTTGTTGTTTTTGGTTAAGAGCTTTTCCAGAATCGCCATTCAGCGTGATATTGTTTGAAATTGTAAAATAATGTATAATGTAGTATCTAATCATACATATATACATACATAATATATACATACATATATACGCCTCTGTGGTCTAACGGTTCAATTGTTGGACTTGACAGCATGAGGTCCAGGGTTCGAATCCCGGTTCGGGCAACAAAAGAAAATTATGTTTTTCCAATTTTTTAATAAAAAAAATGTTGCTCGGGATAGAATATGTGCCCGGTTGGCGATAGGCTTGCCACCTATCACATTGTGGGACTTAGTATCTTCGGTTAGTCGTGGGTACCCTAGTTGTGCCTCTGCCTACCTCTACGAGGATATGGGCGTGAAGATACAATACATATATACACTTTTTAATTCTCTAGAAGCGCTAACAATAAATGGACTTAAAAATTGCCCGACCTAATTAAACGATCAGTTAAACTTGAATGTTAAAATGCAAATGTCTAAAGGTCAGTTTATTTTGATGATAGTTATATATGTAAAAACATATAATTTAATTTACGTATCATCTCATTTAGGGTGGTGTCAAGAGTCTCCGAAACCGGCGTGTTTGTATGAAAAGGGTTATGAATGTGAAGGAAGCAAGACAGGTTTGTCAGGATCGTGAGGTCTGGCACTCGATACTCTCTGCCTACCCCGTAAGGGACTTGGCGAGAAGATATGTTTGTATGTATGTATGTATTTCATTTACGTTAAATTTTTTAATAATTTTATTTAACATGTTTTCACTTATTCATTTTTGACAAATCGACTTGTGTGTTGATATTCTAACATTTTATATTGTTCAACATCATTTATATTTTTGTAATTTTCCTAAATCCTTTTTTGTCTACAAGTTGACTTTTAATTTTTTTTTCATTAATATCACTTTTTAATTAAACACGTGAGATCGAGTATTGGCTATTCTGAAAAAAAAAACTTTATCATTATTAATCATAATATTATTAACTCTTTATTGTTTATAATTTGACTATGTGAAAATATACTCATCATTCGACATTATTTAAAATATTTTTTTTCAAGTTAACATACAATTTCATTTTATTTAATTTATTATAATATATTTGATATTTTCCATCGTTGGCGCTTGGTAAAACTTCCAAATATTCATTTAAGTTTTAGCCCTGATGATGCTGTATAAGCGAAACCGGTAGGCTACTTATTACAAAGTAATAAATTATAAGTGATAAGTAAAACAGTACAAGTGTTTCTTTCTTTAAAAATATGAATTTATTATAATGTTACTCGTCACTAAAACATGAAAGAAATAGTATAGCCTATTCTGCGAGAAAAAACTTGTAGTCCTATCACTTCGTTGTGATTTGCTAACAATTAATATATTTTTTTAATTAAGTAGGTATCGTCAACAACTTTGTAATTTACTGATCAAACACTAAACATAAAAAAAATACTTATTTATATTAAGTCATAAAGCCCTGACGATGATTTGAAAAGTGGAAACGGTTGGATAAAGTGTAACTGAAAGTGTATTGTGGAAAAGTACAAAACTTCACTTTGATAAATATGTTATATAATGAAATTTCACGAAGTATGAACGATGAATAGTGTAGATTTTAATTATTAATATCACATCGCCTCCACTAAGATCTAAAACTCATAAGCTGCTTAAAGTTTAATGACGGTGTTGAATCCAAAATGGATTCCTATAATCTCCTCAAGTAATGACTAAAATCAATTAGTCATTATCTCCTGTGTTGTCTAGCGGTCCAGGTTTTGGAATTAACTTCACGAGGTCCCGGCTTCGATTCCCGGGTTGGGCATCAAAAAGAATAGTTTTTATAATTTCCTAATTTGAAAAAAAGTTGCTCGAGGTTGAGTATGTGCCCGGTTGGCGATAGGCTTGCCACCTATCACATTGTGGGACTAAGTGTCTTTGGCTAGTGGTGGGTGCCTTGGTTGTGCCTTTGCCTACCTTTTCAGGGATACGAGCGTGAAAATACTTACCTTGCTTAGTCATTATATAAATCAACAGCTCTTGAACATTGTATATTATTATAATACATTATTATTTTAGTAATAAGAAAAATTGGTGGTAATTCTGCTGTTCACAAACTAAACTTATTTTAGATGCATGCTATCTTCTTCAAATGAAACAACAACAAAAGAGATGGAACGTTTTAGACATGTCAGATTATTCCGGACATATCAAATTGCGATGTTTTTAATAAACGTTTTCTGAGTGATAGATTAGACGTCTGTAGAAATGACGTGTAGGGTCTAATTTGACAGCACTGTAAGTGTTTTGTCTCTTTCTTTTTTCGTTGAAAAAGGACAAAAATAATTTAAAATTAGTTTAGTGAATGCGCAACAAAACTACTACAATTGTAAATTCCTAATTAGAAGTTCCTAATTAGTATGTATCGTATCAATCAAATAATTCGTAGTCAGAACCTTTGAACCTTATAATTGCTTTATTCGAAAGTAATATTACATGTACGTTCTAGATATTCCCTTTCACTTCAACTCAGTATTGAAATTATTTAGCTCCTTTGCAAGAATCCGTTTATGTTTCACTATTTATGTAGCCTATTTCCTTCTCTAATATATAATACTTTTTGTTTTCTTTGACAAATTCTTATGTAACAAACGTATATTTTATATTAAAAAATAGAAGACAAGTGGATGGTTCACACGGTATCCTGTGCAAGGTATTTTAGATTGTGTGTTCAAAATTTAACAGCTTCTCAATCCTTCAATATGGAACACGACAAAAGTAAGCATTGACTTTAATGAAACACCTATAAGTAAAGAGATAATGCCGATTCAGCAATAAAGTAATCGAGTTACAAAATATATACAATAGAACTAAAATTATAGAAAATCTTTTATCATCATATAATTTTTCAAAAGAAATAGCTATTAATACAAGTGTGTTCGCGTATACGTCCACAAAAAGTTAAGCACAAGTAGAGGACACCATGACTAATAAAAGACACCATGTCCCATGGTTTGATGAATGTCAAACTTAATCGCCTCTGTGGTCTAGCGGTTCAGTTGTTGGACTTGACTGCCTGAGGTCCAGGATTCGAATCCCGGGTCGGGCAACAAAAAGAAAATAGAGTTTTTTTCAATTTTCTAATAAAAAAAACCGTTGCTCGGTATTGGATTTGAGCCCTTTTGGCGATAAGCTTGTCGCCTATCACATTGTAGGACTTAGTGTCTTCGGCTAGTCGAGAGTGCCTGGTTGTGCCTCTGCCTACCTCGTCGGGGATATAGGCGTGAATATATACAAATTTATTCTTAGGCAAAGTCTTCAGGTTCAATTTTAACCAAAAATTGTTAAATCCATTGTTTTGAGGCCCAGACGGAGAATTGATCCCGGGACCTCATGAAGCGAGTTCAACACGACTGCAAAAACAATTAATTTATTTTACAATTTATATTTTAGGTACCTTTACACCTCTCTTTAGATAAAACATGTGAAATTCGACAGTATTTATCAGTAATCTTTGTTAGTTGACCTGCACAGAGTTGGATAGAGGTTTTTTCAATAAAATACGATTTCTATATGCAAATTCGACTCACAACGAATCCAACCAAATTACAAACACATTGCGGCCTACATTTCTTTTT
>NJDC01007043.1:110974-136901 GCA_002245475.1 Calephelis virginiensis | reverse complement strand
ATTAAAGTGTATCGAAATTAGTAGACAGAAACATAACTGATTTATTTCTCAAATACCCACATACACGTAATATTAACAATCAATATGACAGCAGTCCAAATACACAACAGATAGTAAAGACTTTGGTTCCGAGCTCTTACAAAAAAATATAGACGAACTGCTTTCTTACCAACTTAGTCATAAAAGACGAGTTTCGGTTCATTTTATTAAGAGAAAAATCTGGAAAATTAATTTGGCTATACTAAACACATTTTGTCATACGGATCACAAACATGGATATTCAACAAATACACTACAGACAAAATACAAAAATCGCAACGCGCAGGCTGAAAGATAGAGTAAAAACATATAAGATAAGGAAAAAACTGGAGTTATAGATTCTTTACAACATATGAAAAAGCTCAAGTGGAAATGGGCTGGCCACATAGCACGCATGTCAGACAAAAGATGGACAATTATTTAGCCACAATATGGGAAGGTCCACACGGCAAAGGAGCTCGAGGACATCCAAAAGAACGATGGGTGGACGAGATTAAAAAATACGCTGGAAATGACTGGATAACAAAAGCAAAATCGAGAGAGACCTGGAAACTGTTGGAGGTCTATACCCGTCAGGGGCCTTAACTTTAATTTTAAAAATCTAATTCAGTAAACTGTTTGTTAAAACTATGTAAGTTAAGGAAATAAGGAGGCTTAATTGTTATTATTATTAAACATATTTAGTGGTGACGTAGTTTTGCACGTTTCCATGTTTATATTCTTTTATAATAAGGTTGATAAGTATACTTTTGATTAAATTATCGCTATAAAAAGTAGCCTATGTTCTTTCATTCCTAATAAAGTGTCTGAATACAAAGTTTCACTGTTATATCTTCAAAAATGACGATTTTCCACACGAACATTCATCACCTATTTTTACCCATTCTCCCTCATTTTTAGTGATAAAAAGTAGCCTATTATCTTTTGTTTATCATAAAGTGTCTGAATACAAAGTTTGTTACAGCTTTAAAAATGACGAATTTACATATAAACAGTCATCCCCTTTTTTTAGCCATTCACCCACATTTTTCGCGATAAAGAAGAAGCCTGTGTTGTTCCTCCAGATTTATTCTATCTCTGTACCAAATTTCATCAAAATCGGTTCACTGGTTTAGGCGTGACAGCGTAACAGACAGACTGACTGACTTTCGCATTTATAATATTAGTAGGGATTAAAGAATGAGATAGTCAATCAAGGATTAAGCATTCTTACCAAATGCTGTAAATCATTGGTGAAGCTCATGTAAGCATTGTACATGATTTGTATATATGTATTACCAAGCTTGGATTTTAAATTGTTACGGCCATGTTAGTTGTGTGGCTAAAAAAAAACAAAAAAGTATGAGGTTAAACATGTATCTGTATTCCTGCCTGGGTGCTAATTAAATAAATTATGGTATTTATGATTATATTTTTTAATGGAACCAAAAAGGAGGAGGTTATCAATTATAACATATTGTATGTTTGCCTTGCAATTACTCTGGCAAAAAAGAATTTTGATGGTTTCTTTTTAACAATCCATACTTTTTAATGTATGTAAAAGACTTTGTTAAAATTTTCTGTAAATAATTATGATAATATCTGAATGCTATGTCCTGGATTTTGAGGAAAGTGTAGCTGGTAAACTTGCACAATAGGCCTAACATTTCAGCTACACGACAACCACACCTAAAATATATCGTGTCTATAGGCCCCAAATGTCTCGTACCCTCAGGAGATTTGGCTGCTTGTTCACTGGCCTTTCACATAAGACAACAACATTTTTTTTCAGATCTCGGCTTTGAAATCACATAAATCCAACAGACGAAGTAATCTGATCTGTGAACGCTGCATATGTAGACTTCGTGATGCTGCTGAGTTCAAGAGGCAAGTGCTAGAATGTGAACTGACCTACCAGAAGTATCTGAATCTTGCTGCAAATTCAACTGAAAGTTGTGACGGTTTGTTTGATATATTTGTTGTGTTCCACAACTAATATTTTGTTAATAAACGTAAATACTCCAAGGTGCAAAAGTGGCGTTAATTAAGATTTTTATTACACTGTCATACAGACTATGGACTTAACTTTACACTTTGTTAATAAACAAATCTCTCTCTGAACATCTAAGCTCAAATGGCACACCACACTATTAAATTACTTTACATACAAATGTGTTAGTGGGAATGCTAATAATACATCTTAATTAGTGTAATTTTTTTCAATATTTACTACTTATATTTAACTAATTTTACAATATGTACTATCTATATGTGTACAGCTCGGCAAAATGGTTGCATGTTACATACATATCCGCTTTGTGAGTCTCTTGGTTGTATGTTGACATCTGCAATACTCTTACTCCCTTACTAATAAAACTTATGCATCCGTTGATCTGGTGTGTAACTTCAATTTTTGTAAGCAAAAGTTACGTTACACACCAGATAAAATTTATTAGTAAGGGAAGAAGAATAAGAACATAATAAGAATAAATTTATTCCTATCGCAATAGGCAAACAAAGGTTAATATATCTTAAAATGAAAGATAATCTGTTGTTTAAATCTGTTTATGAGATATTGGTGCCAGTTTTAGGTACAGTCGTGGTCAACTAATTAGGGACACTCTTTAGTTAAACCGAATTGTGAATTTATTTTTTATTTTCCAACGAGCCTAAACCATATTCCATATCTCTTACATGTAAGTATAATTAGTCATTTATGTGCCCGATTATACAAACAATAACAACTTTTTATACATTAAACCTCTTTACAGTATAGCTGATAGATCATCGTAGTGCTATTTGTTCAAATAATGCTGGCTGGCCATTTAATTAGGGACACTGAGATATTGCGTTCTATTTTCAAAATTTGAATCTCAATACTTTTTTACTTCTTCTCTTATTGTTTCATGTTAGTTTTGGCGGCAGTCCTGATATTTATTTTAAGTTTTGAAAAATATTTTGAAGAAAAATGGGTAAAAATAAAAGTTGCGATCCAACACTACGAAAAAATATCATGAAGTTTGTTGTCGAGCATGGTTGGCCATACCGAAGGATAGCAGAACATTTAAATTGTAAAAACTATGGTATACAATGCAGTGCAACATGTCAGATGCAATAACACATATTTAAATGTGCCCAGAACAAAAAGATCGAGAAAAACAACTCCGCAAGAAGATAGAATGATAACCAGGTTAGCTAAGAAAAATCCGTTTCTAGGCTCTATTTTAATTAAACACGAAGTGTTTGGGACAGACGAAAGATCTGGTGTCTCAGCGAGGACCGTTCGACGACGTCTGGTAGAAGCAGGGTTGTTTAGAAGAGTGGCTCGCAAAGTACCGTTGTTGAAGAAAGAACATAGAAATGCTCGTTTGGCGTTTGCACGTAAATATGGACATTGGACCTACGCCCAATGGCAACATGTGTTATTCTCTGACGAGACCAAGGTTAATTTGATTTCTTCAGATGGAAGACAATACGTACGGCGTCCAGTAAAAGCGGAAATGAATCCCAAGATTCACAAAAAAGAAGGTGAAACATGACGGTGGAAACATTAAAATGTGGGGTTCATTTTCTGGACGTTGAGTGGGACCTGTGAGGAAAGTTCAGGGTAACTTAGACCAACATCTCCCTATTATATGGACGTTTCAGCATGATAACGACCCGAAACATACCGCCCGTTCAGTCAAGTCGTTTCTTACCAGTCAGTCAGTATCGGTGCTAGATTGACCAGCAAATAGCCCGGACCTTTACTCAATCGAGCACCTTTAGCACAAAATCAAGAAAAAAGTAGGTAGCCACTTATCGTACCACAACTTTAGATGAACTTAATGAAGCTTTTTGTGAGGCGTGGGCAAACATTCCTGTCGAAACATGCCAGAAACTGATAATGTCTATGCCACATCGGTGTCAAGCGGTAATTACTAACAAAGGTTTTGCTACTGGGTACTGATTTTACACGTAACAAAATGGAGCTGTTAAAGATATTTTAATACTGCAGATTATTAGTTTTGTTTAACTCTATTTTTCATTATAGTTTACTGTCCTTAATTAAATGTCCAGCTACAGAATTATACCTTAAAATTGAATAAATGTTCAACCTTTGATATCAAATACTTTTTTCTATTTATTTATTCTTTTATTTACAGCCATTTAAAGCATAATAATCGGACCAAATTATGCAAATATAAATAGTTACTGAGAAATCAATAGGGTTTTATATTTGTATGTACATAACCGGTTATTGTTCTTCACTATCTTGCATGTCCCTAATTAGTTGACCACGACTGTATAAACCTGTGTTACAGGTCACCAATGCCCCCATATACTAATAGGTAAAATAGTACTAATCGAGTACAATGATCTAAGTAGGTACACAACAAACTTTAAAATTTTAGTTCATGCGTAACATTAATAAAACTTATCTATGTGTGTGTATGTGTATGTCTGGGTGTGGGTGTATATGTAATTAGTGTTCGTACTAGCATGAATATCCAAAAGACAAACGTTGAAGGAAGGAAGTAGCCAAAAGATTCTCCACATCATCATAACTCAGGTTTTGTAGGCAGCGTGTTGTAAATACGAATTATCGAATTTGGTCTATCCTTTCATACGGGTGAACCGGGTCTAGTTGTGCCCATGGCAAATAGCGCCTTTTTAAGTACCTATGTAAGAAGATATGCATGCAGTACATATAGAACATTTACATACATACATATCTTCACGCCAAGTCCCTTACGGGGTAGGCAGAGAGTCGCGAGTGCCAGGCCTCACGATCCTGACAAACCTGTCTGGCTTCCTTCACATTAATTATCCTTTTCATACAAACACGCCTGTTTTGGTGACTCTTGACGATATCCTCGGATAATAGCCCAGTGATCTGATCGTGGAATGTCAACCATTTAAATTTAAAAAAACAATTACATTACAATAAATTTCTTTGGATTCGCGGTGCCTCTAGTTAATGAGTGTCCGAGCGCAAGAGCGAGTAGACGTCTTGTTCCATTCAGTTGGACAACTATAAACAAAAGCGTTGCGGGTGTCATCATGCTAGCAGTTTACCATACACAGTGTATAATTTTAATTCTCGAAAAAAATGACACACATAAGATGTTGTTATCAATATTCACACTAACACATATAGGTACGTACTCAAACTTCAAGTTCGGCGAAGTTGTGAAAACTTTTTCCCCGTGTTGGGCCGGGCTTCTTTGCAGAATAGACCATCTGCCTTCCAGCCAGGCAGCTCGTAATACGTTGTAATAGGCTTACCGTCAATAACACTGACATTTGACTAGGTGGCAGAGTTGCGCAGCGACTCGCCCGGATTGGTACCACCGCGTTACTTATTCCTGCCGCCATAACGGTAGTGCTTGCCGTTGATGTATTCCAGTTCGAAGGATAAAGTAGCTGGTAAACTTTCTTTTGTTCGAGGTCTAACATCCCGGTCTCAGGTTGGCAACGCACCATTACTACCTTTGATTTCTCTAGGCTGCGTGAATTTCTTAACATCAGGAAATTCGTCTGCTTGTTTGCCTTTCTTTCAAAACATCATAAAAAAGCAACTAGCAACATACTTGCGGTTTCAATCATAATGCGATTTCAAAAGTTGTACACTGGTTCAATGTAAATAATCTTTTTTTTTTTGAATAAAAATAAAACTAATTGTATTAAATTTTCAATGCCAAATGTAAGGCAAGTAGATACCAACGTACAACGTAATGGGAACAATTTGGACCTTGTAGATTGTACTGCGTTTTTAGGAATAGCAATTGATAAAAAATTGCAATGGGACAGACAGACAGACAGGCAGACAATTAACCGATAGGATGGTGGTTTGTTTTAGTTATTTTCACAGCATCATGTCGTAGGGAATTCTTCTCTGGGGGAGTTCTGCCGACGTAAATACTATATTTATATTACAAAAGAGTCATAAGGGCAATTTATAACCTAGGCCCAAGAGCTTCCCTGAGAGAAAAATTCAAAGAAATCAAAATTCTAACTGTAACGTCCCAGTATGTCTTTGAAAATTTAATGTATGTTCACAGAAATTCAAGTTCATTCAAAATAAATTGTGATATACACCATGTCAATACAAGGAATAAAAATAATCTTGCTGTGCATGTGTCTCGTCTCCATAGAGTAAGCCTTTCTTTCATGGGCCAATGTATACAGTTTTACAATAAACATCCCGATTATATGAAAGAACTTCCAGTTAATAAATTTGGGAAATTTGTTAAATGAAAAAGTTATTATACCATTGCTGAATATTTAGTTGATAAGATGGCTTGGGATTTATTGCTCCTCATGCCAATCTCTTATAAATATAATGTATCATTACATTAATTATTGTAAACATATTTTAAAATAAGAAAAAAAGACAAGCCCGCTGAGTTTCTTGCTGGATCTTCTTAGTGCGCGGCTGTATTAAGTAGTGGGCCGCGTCATTTCATATTTCTTCCTGTACATAGGTAATAGAGAATAATATTGCGATCTCAAAATAATGCTGATTAATTTGAACCAGTCTGCAATAAATCATTGTAAACAATTTTAGGTCCAACAGAAAGGTCAATGGTCGACTGCGATAATATTACAATTAAGAAGGAACCTGAAGATCAAGTTGATGTTAGATTTGAATATAATAAAGCTGAGAATGGCAATGAAATTGGTAAGTTTAATACATATTTATGAGAAGATAAAACTTTTACTAATTCTTTTGTTAGTGTGGAAGTAGGAATACATAGAGCTCTTATATTTACAAACAATGCCCCTTTTTTTCAAATCTGCTGTTTTTAAAAAGAGGGTCGAAATTAATAAGATATTTAGGCATTTGGTTTATGTATAGTGGCCTGTCAACGTCACGATAAGATCCTGAATTAATTGCGATCGAAAAAACACTAATTAATCAGTCTAACAAATCAGTAAAAGTACAAAAAGTATCTTAATCTTACAGCAATGTCAACTGATAATTGTGACGATTTGTCTAATATATTTGGTGTGTTACACTACTACTATCTTATTAATAAAAAAACATAAACATAAACTAAACACTTCGAGGATCAAAACTGGCATAATATATTATACATATCTTCAAGTCCTTTACAAGGTAGTAAGAGTATCGAGTGCCAAACCTCATGATCCTGGCAAACCTGCCTAGCTTCCTCAACATTAATTACCCTTTTCGTACAAACACTCCGGTTCCCGAGACTCGGATAACACCCTAGTAATTTGACCGTCAACCTAGTGAATTTAAATGTCAACCTAGATCTCTCCAGGTACCTACATCAATCTACAATTGCATAATATATCTGCTTTGTCAATCTTTCATCTGTTATTTTTGTACATGTCCAAACCATCGGAGCATGTATTTCCCCATTTTAACAACAAAACTTTCATTCAGTCCCACTTTTTAAGATTTCACTGTCAGCGTGCCAGCGAGCGTAACACCACAGATTTTTTATAGCGCTCTCATTTCGACCGCATTTATCCTACTCTTATACTTTTTTTGGCATAACCAACTCTCGCTTCCATACTAGAACAGCGTTGGGATAAGTACAGAATTTTTCAAAGCGCGTCTAGCACTTTGACTCAAAACCTCGCTTTGAAATAGCTTACCTAGCGCTCCATTCCCACATTCCCTCCATTCCCTGCACACACTCTCCTTTCTACATCCGCGGAATATCTTTGATCCCTGCTAAAAGCACAACCAAGATCTACAATATCTTTCACTTTTTCTAGCACTACCTACTATACCACTACCCTATAAACTAAAACTCTTACATCCGTTCTGGTTTTGTCTCTTTAAAATATCATTACTTTGGTTTTCATCGCATTCAAATGTAAGTTCTTTCTTTACAATCACCTTCCATAACTGTGACCTGTGTTTGCAGCTCAGATGGTGTAGAGTCCAAAAATGCAATATCATCTGCATAAACAGGCAGTTCACCACTTGAACACCCATACACATTCCCACTATCATTGACCTTAACCTTTGAAGACATTTGTCTAAATACAAAATAAACAAACGTGCTGACAAAACACAACCCTGCTTGACGCCAATGTTGACATCAAACCAAGGCGATATAATGCCGTCCATCCGCACACATGCTTTACAATACTTAGATGGACATGGACTGCACAGGACGCAGCAGGGTCTATACCGTAATTTGGTAAAATGTCCTTAAGTTCCTTACGTACAACCCTATCAAACGCTTTGTCGAGATCCACAAAACCACAAAAAACTTTCTGTTCCATAGCCAGATACTTTTCTACAATGTTGCGGAGCGAAAACACCTGATCCGTACATCCTCTTCCTCTACCTTAAGCCTCCCACAATATTCTATCGGACATCCCTTAGTTAAAAGGTGGTTGAACTTTTAACTATTTTTCCATACACTTTTGATGCTAAACTGATCAAACTGATGGACCTGTAACAGGCGCAGTCCATGCGTGAACCCTTGCCTTTATCCAAGGGCACGATGACTGAACGCCGCCAGTCATGACAGGAATACCAAGCTTGGTCATCAGCTGTAACCAAATCGACTTCCACAGTCGTACCATATTTCACATTTCCAATAGCTCATTAATCTTCGTCCATCATAATACCATCACATGCCTTTACCATTTCCGAGTCATTTGAGTACTAAGACCCCGCATCGACATCGCTGTAACCTGGATAGAATTATTGTGAACGTACTTGTAATTTGTTAGGCTTACACAGGTTTACAAAACCTATAGTCTGTGGCAACCCAATGGTGGTATAGATCGCTTAAGCCAAAAGTACGCGCCGTATTATCGCATTTACGGATATGGGTTACTATATTTATAACTAGCTAACCCAACAGACGTGGCCCTGTCCGGATTATGAATATTTTTTTTAAATGAACCTGCTGTTACTTGACACAACAATAAAAGAAGTAGCAAATTTGGTCCATCCTTTCACTCAGACGTGTGAACAGTGACAGCCGTGACCATGGGAAAAAGCGTCTTTTTTATATATGTAAGAAGATATGCATGCAGTAGAATTAAAGCATATACATTTCAATAAATTTCTTCGGATTTGCGGTTCCTTTAGTTAATGAATGTCCTAGCGCGAGAGCGAGCAGATATCTCGTTCTATTAAATTGGACAACATTACTAAACAAAAGCATTGCGGGTGTCGTCATGCTACCAGTTGACCAAAGATTACAGTGTATAGTTTAGGCAGTTGACTGATCTAGACGCATATAGATTTCAATTTTCGAAAAATTTACACACATAAGATGTCGTTATTAATATTCACACTAACATATCTAGGTACGTACTCTAATTGCAAGTCCGGTGAAAACTGCAAGACTAGCAACATATTTGTTATTCAAAAAAGAAAACTTATTAAGTAGTGGGTTGTGTCATTTTATATTTCTTCCTGTACACAGATAATAGAGAATAATATTGCAATCCCAAAATAATGTTGATTCATTTGAACCAGTCTGCAATAAATTATTGTAAACAATTTTAGTTCCAACGGAGAAGTCAAAGATCGACTGGAATAATATTACGACAATTAAGAAAGAACCTGAAGATCAAGTTGGTGACGTTGAAGTTGAAGTTACATTTGAATATAATAAAGCTGAGAATGGTAATGAAGTTGGTAAGTTAAATATATATTTATAAGGAGAGAAGACTTTTACTAATTCTTTTGTTACTGTGGAAGTAGGTATACATAGAGCTCTTATAGATATACTGACAATGTACCTTTAAAAAAAACGGTTGAAATGAATAAGGACGACATTTAGGCATTTGTTTTATGTACAGTGGGCCTGTCAACGTTTCTCACTACGATCCTGAACTTTGTTGTTTGTTATTTGCGATCGAAAATACGCTAATTTACCAGTCTTAACAAATCAATGTAAATAATTTTAGATTCGTCAGAGGAGCCATTGACCTCTTATGCTAACGTTGCAGTGAAATGTGAGAAGGAAAGTGAAATTCGATTTAGTGATGTTGAAGATTGCATTGAAAAAGCTGAGGATACTAATGAAAGTCGTAAGTATTCTCTGAATATAATTTATATATAATGTATTTAGGAGCATTAAGTTCGCTGGCGACAGTGTCAGTGTCTCCCCAAAGATGTTTGCTTCCTCTCTCATTTTTAATTGTGCATATCAATGGCATTTTACAACTTAGTAATACTCATTAATAAGCAAGCTTTATACTTTTTTTTTTGTTAGCAAAAAAGTTAACTGGCGCTTAAGTGTTATTAGTAAGGGGGTATACTTTAACTAGACGCAAAATTTTTCGGGTACATAATAAAACAATACTCTAATCTAAACTGTTGATTGGAACTCTGTGAACCCCAAATTCAGCCAAACATGTAGAAGATACTGTCAATGTCCTCATTCCAGGGCAGGGGCTCCAAAGTACAAGCTCCTTTCTTTTGACCTGATTCAACATAGTGTTTTTAATCATTGAGTACCAGGCTCTTTCTCATCAGCTTGTTTATTTGTCTTCTATCGCGTTAATCATGGGGAATGTTCAGATTAAGTGTTGATTTGATGGCAACCATTGAGTTTAAACTTTCGACATGACGGCAGTGCTTGAAATTTAGTAACCACTACCTATTCATCAAGTGGCCATCTCCTGCCGCGTGACTCCGAAGGTGTTTATTACCTCGTACAATATATCTACAGAACGAATCATCTAAGGCGGTATTTCCAAACGGATACAACTTTGGAACCTTCCAAGTTAAGAGCGTTATTCCTAAGAGGAAGACGAAGTATTTTTGATACTTCTGACCAACTTTTGCCTTCTCTTCTATAAAAAAAGACGGGTTGCACTCTGGGAGTGCCGGCAGAAGTGGAAACTTGAATATTAACGTTGTGCATTTTTGATATTTTGAAATGGTTAGGGAATAATTTTGCACGAATTGCTTTAATTATCAGTATGATAGTACTATAATTTATGCACAAATATTATTTTCTGCGTTTGGCTTGACAAAAACTCGCTAAAGTAAGACCACGTGACGGCTAGGAGAGTCGTCATATTATCTGTACATCGAACATTGCTCGTCTACACATAAAGCTTATTTTCAAGATGGAACAAATAGAGTGATGCCTGTTGATATTATATGTATCTGCTATCTGTGAGAATGTAATGGTAGGTATATTGCGGCGTATTATCCATTGCGCATTCTATACTCTTCGGAAATATCTAAGCAATACAAAAATAGCAATGAATCTACGTTTTATTTTAGATCTCGCGCCGTTTTATTCGCGCATGCGCAGTGCGCCGTCTTACGTTCTGACGATCTGACGCGAGTTTAGAAGTTTTTACCCATTCCAAAAAAGTGCGCAACGCCGTTAACGAAGTTTTCACTTCAAATATAATGTGAGAAAAGACAAATTTATTGCTTTTTTTATCAAAATTCTAAAATTACAGCTTATCAAGAAAGAGTAGAAATTGATAGGATCTCTAACACTATACATTCATTCTTTTCTTTATTTTGTGTACATGGTATAGAATATTTCCTACAATTCTAGATTTAGATTTGTCAACTTTGACATTTGACACATTTTGATTACACCTATCATTAATTAAATTTAAATGTGTCCCATTAGACCTAATGTCTCTTGCTACTGTTGCTTTTAAAACCTGTCATATTGTTCTAAGGATTTATTATGGCCCGCATTGCCTTCCTTGTAGGCCCAATATTTTGTTAAGTTGTGTTTCCCCGAGATCTACTGTCTAGCAACTGTGTGATTTTTTTGAGACCTATCTTAGTATTCTGGGAATTTATTTTATGTTCCGCTGATGGCTTTACGGTAGGATTTGCAGTCAGGTTTTTATATTAGGGAATCCTGATTAAGCATTTGTTGTAGCCTGTTCATTTTTAGACTAAAACCTTGAACTCTTTTCGTTCCATGTCAATTGCAATTCAAATAACTCTGGTTGACTGAATCAGTCTATAATATTATTCATTGTAAATAATTGTAGATTCAATGGAAAAATCAATGGTGACCGGCTCTAATGTTGCATTGAAACTTGGAAAGAAAAAAAAGAGAATAAAAATTGAAGAGCAGGTGGATGATATGGAGGACTTTTCACTATATGATCTCAAGACTGGGAGTGATGGGGAAGATGGTAAGTTATCTTAAAATCTATGTATCATGTGAAACGAAAGATTAGCTCCTATATTTACAAAAAAAATCTTTTCTAATGCTTTTGATTGACATTTTAATAATCATAGTAAAAATTGTGCGGAGATTTCTTAGTTAGTCACCCTGGCCCTGAGGTTTTAGTTGAAAGACCACCGTGAATAGAGAGTACAATGTAGTATTAAATCCACCTTTGTACTTTATTGTGCATAAATCATCTATGTTATATTGCAATTATCACAGGTTTCCTGGTGGTAAGAGTTATTATTGCAATTAGATTATAATGCAACACTGTCCTAAGGCCTGGTATGAAGTGTTATGCCTAATTTTACAAACATTTAATATTGATTGGGTATAACAAAACATTGGTTTACGAATCATGAAATAAATATCATAATAAAAATAATACACCTACATAGTACATACATACATATCTTTATGCCAAGTCCCTTACAAGGTAGGCAGAGAGTATCGAGTGCCAGACCTCGCGATCCTGACAAACCTGTCTGGCTTTCTTCACATTCATTGTTCTTTTTATACAAACACGCCGGTTTTGGAGACTCTTGACACCATCCTCGGATAATATCCGAGTGATCTAATCGTGGAATGTCAACTTTGGTCTCCCCGGGCACCTACATCCATTCACATTCGTATTGTATATCTGCTTTGTCAATATTTCATCTGCTATTCTTTCCACATGATTGGACCAGCGGAGCATGTCCTTTCGCATTTTAACGGCAACACTTTCTTTCGATAGCCACTCTTTCTCGGATCTCACTGCTACGAATGCGGTCAGCGAGCGTTACACCACAGATTTTCCATAGCGGTCTCATTTCGACCGCATTTATCCTACTGTCATGCATTTGCTGACATACCCAATTTTCGCTTCTATATAATAACGTTGAAATAAGCACAGAATTATGCAAAGCGAGTCTAGCTTTTTGACTCAAAACCTCGCTCTGAAATAGCTTACCCAACGCTCCATTCACACCATTCCCTGCACACACTCCCCTCTCTATATCCGAGGTGTACCTTCCATCCCTGCTAAAAGCACAACCAAGATATACAATTTCATTCACTTGTTCCAGCACTACATCATCAACCAGAACTCTTATATCCGTTCTGGCTACATCTCTTTCAAACACCATTATTTAAGTTTTCATCGCATTTAGAATCAGAATAATTAATCCAAACTACCAAGGTAACGTGCAATAACAAATAGCGATATAATCCTTTACAAGGTAGTACTTCATAAAATAAAAGGCATATCGATAAAATATTCCATAAAATATATAAATAAATCCATCCCTACTAAAAGCACAACCAAGATTTACAATTTCATTTACATGCTTCAACACTACATCAACTAAAATTCTTACATCCGTTCTGGCTTCGTCTCTTTAAAAAACCGTTACTTTGGTTTTCGTTGCATTTAAATGTAAGCCCCTGAAGCCAATAACTTAGCAGTAAATGTAAATAAGACCAAGTGCATAAAATTTACATTACCTGATGTAAACGCAGTTAATAGTAATATGAGATTACAAAATGAAAAACTTGACTTTGTAGACAATACCATATTTTAAGGCATAACTGTAGATTAACTTCAATGGAATTGTCACATTAACCATTTAACCAAAAATTTAAGTTCATCAGCATTTGCCATTCTTAAAATTAGACATTTGAATGACGTGAAAACGGTGTGACTTGCTTATTATAATAATTTTCATAGTGTTATGACATATTATGGCACTTTACTTTGGGGTTGGAAACAATATTTATACTGCAGAAAATATTTATACTACTATTCGCTCTATTCACAATATTAAGACGAGAAAGTCACTAAGTGAAAAATTTAAAGCTATTGAAGTCATGACTTCACCATGTCAATACATTTATGTAAATATCATGTATGTAAGGAAAAATATTAATTATTTGGCAAAATAATTCGCCTCTGTGGTCAAGCGGTCCGGGTGTTGGACTTGACTGCATGAGGTCCCGGGTTCGTTCGGGTCAGCCAACAAAAAGAAAATTGGATTTTTCCAATTTTCTAATTAAAATTAATGTTGGTCCGGATTGGAAATGTGCCTGGTTGTCGATAGGCTTGCCACCTATCACATTATGGGACTTAGTGTCTTCGGCTAGTCGTGGCTTCCTTGGTTGTACCTCTGCCTACCTCTTCGGGGATATGGGCGTGAAGATACTTACTTACTTACTTATTTGATAAAATAGGAGACTTCCACAATTTTAAGATCAGGAATAGAAATAAACTGTCAATTCAAAATATTTAGACTTAAAAGTCTTCTAAATGTTTTCTGTATACAGATTTATCACAAAACTTCAGATTTGCCCGACAAGAAGTTTAAACGTTTTATTAAAAATATTTAACATAGGAAAGCATTTTATAATTACGTCATGATTATGTATTTTAATATGTACTGTATTATTTTTAAGTTAAATAGGTATTTCACATTTTTTATTGGAATTTTTATTGACATAAATATTACATTGTCTTTTTTTTAACTTGACATTTTATCCGTGACTCTGGGTGCTACTTTACTTCAGTTATAAATTATTCTATTGTAAATTTAAATTTAAAACGTGTATATGACCTTCGAAAAATGTGTATGTTATAATTATTTTGAATAAAATCTTGTTCTAATCGGACCTCTGCGGACCGGAACTTGCAACTATCTGTACCTAGACAAGTTGCTGGCCTTCTACCACTAATAGAAATTCATCCGAAAATTCACTCTACCTTCACGAAAAGGGCGTACTCATTATCAAAGGTCGGCAACGCATCTGTGATAATCTTGGTGTTGTGGATTTCTGGGCACCTATGATCATTTTCCATCAGGTGACCCCACTCGCCCGTTGACTCTTATGTAAACAACAGAGGTATTTTTGGTAATGACATTTACAACTTACGCTCGCCTCTTACCATATACTAGGCAAAAAGGCAGGCAAAGAGGCTCTAATCCACAGAGAGGACCCGGACACGGTAAATTTTATTAGACTTAAATAAGTAATCTAGACCTCAAAAAACTTAACAACTATATGAAGATGAGATAACTATAATATTTATTTTTGTTTTCAGGCAAACATGAAATATTACCTGCGTCATGTGAGATTGTAAACATTTATGCTACTCTGAAAGATATGTCAAAGCCGCCTCCTCTACAGATGAGGTTAGATTTGTTAAGATTTATATGTAGGTCTAGTTGCAAATTTCGCTAAAACTGTTTTTCTCCAAATTTTAACCAATTATAACATACGAAAATACACTCACAGCCAGTTTTTAAAACCCCATTCAATTTTTTTACACCATTTATCTCTTACCAACAGCTGTTTAACATGAGTTCGGTTTCTAGGACACCTGAATAAATGCAACTTTGGATTCGCTGATTATCAGACAATATAGAATTTGGGTTTTTGAAGCGTTTTTCTTTGATCCAAAGGTTGTCAAAAGGTTGTTTAGCTAATTTGTCAAATTGATCGAATTATACCTTGTGAATGCATTTTTAAAAATATTAATAAAATATGTCAGAATCAGAAAAATCTTTATTCACTTGAACCATACAAATGGCATTTGTGCGCGTCGACATTTTATTAACTACCACCGGATCGGAACGCGGCCACACACTGAGAATATCCGGCGAAAGAAACTCGGCGGGCTTGTCTTTTTTCAATAATAATATTTACAATATAAACTAGATTAAAAATATAAATTACAATCTTACTTTAACTTAAATAAAAGGTACAACAAATCACATTACAACTTGCAGTGGGAGATTGAAACCTCTATCCCCAAGCATGTTCATCTTCCAAATACTCTGAGATCGTATAATAGCCTTTTTGACATAATTTTGCTTTTATACATTTTTAAACTTATTTAAAGGTAGATCTCTAATACCAATGGGCAACTTATTGTAGAAACATACACATTGACCCAAAAAGGATTTACTAATTATATAAAGACGGAGTTTTGTATACGGCTAGATTATTTTTAGTCCTCGTATTAATGTCGTGAACATCACATTTTTTTGTAAACATACATAGATTTTTTTAACATACATTAAATTCTCATAAATGTATTGAGAACTGAAAGTTAAAATGTTTATTTCTTTGAATTTTTCTCGGAGGGAATCCCTTACTTTAAGATTATAAATAACTCTAATAGTTCTTTTCTGTAATACAAGTATGGTGTTTATATGTGCAGAATTTCCTTAATGAAGTATCTCATAAGACATTAAACTATGAAAATATCTAAAATATACTATGTCTAATATTGATTGATTGATCATGGGAAAGGAAGGAGGAAAGGTTTGAACTCACATTTTGTCCATTCTCAATTTAGATTTAATAACAACTCCTTACAATGGTAACTCTAAAACTCGGGCGTGACCTAAAAATCCATCACCTAGTAGTCACTGAGGTAGTGCTATGTATTTGACGGGACCTATTAATTAACTAGCTAGTGCTTTTAAATAAACATTAAACTAGATTCATTTATCGATATAGTTAACTTACGTGGACTAGTGACAACCTTTTTTAACTCATACGTAGTTATATTTTTTTGGTCTCGTTTTTGACTGACATTTTTTATCTATTACATTCTAAATCTATGGTTGCAACCATAAATATATTAGCCACTTTTAACTGCCATTGCAAAAAGGGAAATGTGATATGAATAATTCCTTTTTTATTTAAAATAGGAAGTATGCTTCCGAGGTGGTCCTGTTGTCACCAAGTCTCGGTCTGACGATGGAATACCACGAAAAACGTAGGAAATACACAATTTTTGGTGTAATTGGACGAGATTATATTGAAATCGAAGTCAATATTTACAATTTACCGAACTTTTAATCGTATCAACGTCGGTCCTCCTTCGATCTATTCAAGTGTTCAAATGCGTCTGTTGTGCCTGTTGCGTTCAAGCTATGAATTACTTACTGTTGTATTAAAAATCGTGATTTTGGTTCTGTTGCATTGTTGTGTTTTTTATATTGCGTCAAGTTTTATATCAATAAAATATATAATCCTTGTCGAAACACACAATTTGATTCCAAAGTAAGAAAATTATATGCTTGCAACTATTCTAAAAAAGTATCTTCACGCCCATATCCCCGAAGAGGTAGGCAGAGGTACAACCAAGGCACCCACGACTAGCCGAAGACACTAAGTCCCACAATGTGATAGGTGGCAAGCCTATCGCCAACCGGGCACATTTCCAATCCCGACCAACATTTTTTTTTATTAGAAAATTGGAAAAATCCAATTTTCTTTTTGTTGGCCGAGCCGGGATTCGAACCCGGGACCTCATGCAGTCAAGTCCAACAACTGAACCGCTAGACCACAGAGGCGACTATACTAAATATAGAAAAACTTGTATAATAATTATCGTTTAGTTGGTTTTTGTTTAGTTGTTACACAAAAAGTAATACTTTTCAATTAAATGAGGACAAAAAAGCTTATTTTGTAGAGGTATAGTCACTATGTTGAAAAAAAAACAAAATATGTCAACTGGGTCATAAATACAACATTACTTCAAGTTCATGTAATCGTGTCATTATCGGAATAAAAAATTAAATTAATATTAAAAATACAATTGTTTTTTTTTCAGATTTTTGTATTTTTGAAAATAAAATTAATGTTGTTTATTAACCTACAATTATGTAGCATATTAAATTTGAATTATTCATCGCCTCTGTGGTCTAGCGGTCCGGGTGTTGGACTTGACTGCATGAGGTTCCGGGTTCGAATCCGAGTCGGCCAACAAAAAGAAAATTGGATTTTTCCAATTTTCAAATAAAAAAAAAAGTTGGTCGGGATTGGAAATGTGCCCGGTTCGCGATAGGCTTGCCACCTATCACATTGTTGGACTTAGTGTCTTCGGCTAGTCGTGGGTGCCTTGGTTGTACCTCTGCCTACCACTTCGGGGATGTAGGCGTGAAGATACTTTTATATTAATTTTGTATTAATTAATTTTATACATACATGTTCATATTTTTCAGTGTAAGTTATAAAATCGGTAATAGATTTTATTAACATTTTCCGATTAGGCCACGACACTGAATCGCAAAAAACTTACAACATTGCTAATGTCAATCTAGTCTCCGACATTAAAAGACAGGCTACAGGTAGTAATAGTACATATTTTTGTCTAATGATCAATAAAAAAATCAATGATATGCTTTACTTGAGATATGTTTATTTCTATTTTAGATCTGGTAGGAATAGACGAATGCGAACTAGCTTCACGCCCGAACAGCTGGAGAGGCTGGAGGCAGAGTTCGAGCGGCAGCATTTCTTGAGTGTTCCAGATCGTCGGTATCTGGCTCATGTGCTGAAAATGACTGAGCCACAGGTACTTCGAACTTTAATATGTTTATGGCAGAACAGCTGGAACTCGAAAAGGAGATCCATGCGGCAGCCGTCAGCAGTACCCACTTGATGAAGCCAGAATTTTTGTGCCTGGCACGTACGCAAGCACTTCGACCACTAAGATACTTGAATCTTTTTGTATCACCCTGCGGGTTGCCTATTATCGAAGATGTTGGGGTAAATTATACTTTGTCATCCTGAGGCTGGAAGTCTCTTATTTAGTTTTGCTGAATGTACTTGCTGTCTAAACCGTTACACGACAATGACTAGCACTGATATTTTAACTCATATACTGCCTTTAATTAAGAAAGGGCGCGTGGTGTTTTGTTATTGAATAAAGTAGTGAAACTAGCTAAATACCGAGTTTTGACGCCATCCTGAATTTTGGTAGCCGTAATTTTTTTTATTATTATTGAATTTCGTGTTTATATTGAGTGAAATTGGTTAATTTAGGTGGGAATTCGATCAATTATGTTTAGTGAAAGTGCACAAATGAAATAATCATGAAAAAATTAGTATATCATCTATTTCCTCGCTGCCGTCAAATTTCCTAGATGAGCTTGAGTAACGAAGCCACTGCTTTACTCAAGATCCTGACCCGACATGACTGTATATAGTGACTTATGACTGACTGAATTAACTTATTAACTAACTTGACATTGGCAAAGTAGTCGTGAAAAACGATTGACAGCCATAGTTATAAAAGAAGAAAAAGAAGAAGCTTATTTTTTTATTTGATAAGGTAGCGAGCAAGTTTTTCCCCGTATTAGTTGAGGCAGATGGTTTGCAGTTCTACACAAAGGACTCGGGGTCCTAAGTAAAGGGTCGGGGTCAAACCATCTGCCGTCCTGCTTGGCTGCTCGTAAGAGGCAAAGTTTAAATGGATACACCAACAAAACTAATGGTGCTAAAGTGCCATAATGTGACTTATACGGTAGGTGCCAGACTACCGTTGCCCTCCGTACCGGAATGTGACAGACATTCTGGCGACAAAAATAGGCAGGGTTTTTTTATGATGGAAGGCAAGCAAGCAGACGGATTTCCTGATGGCAAGAAATTCTCGCCTCCTAGAGACACCAAAGGTGGTAATCGTGCGTTGCCAACCTGAGGCCGGGATGTTAGGCCTTGAGCAAAAGTAAATTATCGGCTACCTTGCCCTCCGAACCGGAGCACATCATGACGTTATGGCGGCAGGAATAGGTAAGGCGGTGGTATCACTCCGAGTGAGTCGCTGCGAAACTCTACCACCTAGTCAGGTATCACGGTGTTAGTGACGGTAAGCCTATGCTCGCTTTTTTACGATTTTGGCGGATTCTTCCCTTCAGCCCTTAGTTCTGAAGATAATATTGTAGGAGATAATGAATATGTTGACGGCACGTCTAGCTTTGTGACTTCCTAGACTTATTCTAAACGTAAATAATTGTTATAGGTGAAGGTTTGGTTTCAAAACCGTCGCTTAAAATGGCGGAGAAGTCACCTGGATACAATGCAGCATTAGCAATTAAGACGTGATGAGTGATATGTATTATGATTAAAATACATGAACAAATTATAATAAAATATAGTAAAGCAATAATATTATAATGATCTGTAAAGTCATTATTATTTATCTTAACTGTAAATCATTTTAATGCCTTCAACTGTATATTTTCTGTACTGCAGTGTCTACCTTCAACTGTCCTCAGGGAGGTTATTGTAAGCTATTATAACAATACAATTTCAATAACATTATCGGTGAAAGACAACCCTTTGATGTATGTCATATAGTTGCTTTTATAAGTGGAAATGTAGCAACATGAAAATTATCCTGTTATAATGCTTCAAACAATATTATTTTAAAAGTACTAACTGCCATCGGAGAAAAAATCTTAAGTTATGAAGTTGCTTTTTTCTGAAAAATGCATTTAGCAACATAAAAGCTTAAAAATACTGTTTTATGCATTCATGGGAACCTCCCTGATCCCTATCAGCAGAGTACATCCGTTTATTGATATCTGTGAAAATTAGACCGTCAAGATAATTACAATGTATATAAACTTAGTTGTGTATTTATACTTATAGTTTTGTTGTCAGGGCCATTCCAACTACCTGAAAAAGCTAAATTTAAAGAGGCGCTTCTAGGCCTGTAATCTGACATGGAATGGTTCAGCTAGGGCTTGAAATACCGGTATTTTTGGGAACCGGTAGAAATCGCCTTCAAGTAATACCAATACCAAAGCACTACTTGTACTGTTTTTACCGGTACCAAACTTAGTACCGGTACTATTAGTTTAAGGGTTTTTATACCGGTACAAGAAAATATATTACGTAGCATTTTTTTCTTAAATCTGAGATATCTCTGTTCCTTCATAAGAGATTAAAATAATACCGACACCTGAAAAGGAAAATTAGTAATTTTCCTTTTCAGGTGTCGAATTGAATACCTGTTTTTATCGGTATTAGTACTGGTACTTGTTAGATACCGGTGTCGGGCCGATACCGGTATACGAAGTACCGGTACACACTTTGGCACCGGTATCGAGGTATCGAAATGGCAAGAACCTCTAAATACCGGTGTACTTTTGGTACCGGTTCCAAGCCTTGAGTTCAGCTGAATATAGATTTAGGTTTATATGGCTATAAATAATAGATTTGTATATTCTTGTATTCATTTAAGCTACTTGTAGAATTCTGGTGATATAATGACATTTTACCATTAAAAATATTTCATTAGGAGACAAACTGGGAATTTCTGATCAAAATTTTCTGATTGTTAATGTTACTTTTCTAAATGTGTAATCGCATGTAACTGAAAATGAGTGCCGTATTGTACTATTTAATGTTTCCTAGGATTTAATGAATACGCCGAATAAATGTACACTGCGTTGATTCTGTTATTGAACAGCTGCATATAAAAAATAAGCTATCAACCACCACTATACAGTATACTCTATTTTTTTAACAAACGAGTACAAAAAAAATGTTCTGTATTGCTATTAGTCCACGTGATTAACATAAATTTCATTTCAACCAATCAGAATGCTTTGTGATCATTGTCCAATTATAACGTTCTGCAATCAGTTATACCAATGTATAACATCATGAAATCTATTTTATCTGAAACAAAACAGAATCCTTACCATTGTAAAAATGACTCAAGAAAAAAGTAATGGAATGTTATTATACATAATACTTGCTTTTGGCTCGACTTATCTTTGGCGGATAAGTTTTACTCTAGTATTTTAATTGCAATAAAACGAAACCGTAAACCTTGCACATTCACTACAAAACATTGTTATAGTGTGTTTATTTTGACAAACGAGTACCAAATTCATTTCAACCAATCAGGAAGCGTCTTTATAATTTGATAATGAGCACCAAGTGTTCTGATTGGTTGAAGTGAACTTTATGTTTATTACGTGGACCAACAGCAATGCAGACATTTTTTTTGGTACTCGCTTGTTAAAAAAATAGATTGTAGCATTTTCAAGCTTAAAATAAATATTCAGTTTCGCTCCCTTAATCGCGTTCAAACATATACCAGTAAAACTATGGTGATCGGCACACGGCAAATGTGATACTCGTCTGTCGATCGTTAGGACAGGCGACTGCCACTGTCGACTTTAGACACCCATTATTGAATTTCATCTAGTTTTTGTTAGCTAAAGCTATTCACAAATATTTGAAATATGCATAGGCGTATTCTGTCAAATTATGAAATATTTTAATTTTCATCAAATATCATACATTCATTTTACATATTAATTCATTTTACATATATTTATGTTGCAAAAAATAAATTGACTTGATATATGAATTTGAATTTTTCGTGTATATGTTATAAGATAAAGTTTTTAGTTGTTATAGTTTCTAAAAAAATTAGAAAAAGTTTAAGATTTTTTATGAAAATGTTATAAGTACAAATTAAGTTAAACGAGGATGCTTTAGACGAAGCTAAACTTTAATTATTAGCAAAGTTCTTTGAGTCACATAACTAGACCATACTACGCAATAAAAACCCAGCCCACAAATATAAATTGAAATACGAGTAAAAATATGAAGGAAAACTCGCTAATACATGTTGTCCAAGATATTTAAAGAGTATTATGTTTTTGCTTGTATTTTTACCACAGTAAATTATCACTGTGTTTTGGTCGCTTTGGCACAGATTAAACAATTTGGTGGATTGTTTGTGAGTTGGTTCATTTTCATGAAATACTAGCTGCTACCTGCGGCTTCGCCCGCGTTTTCACAGAAACCCGGTGTGCGATCGGGATTAAAAATAGCCTATATGTTAATCCAGGTCACAATCTATGTGTCTTCCAAATTTCAGACAAATCCGTTCAGCCATTCGAGCGTGAAAGAGTAACAAACATCCATACATCCATACTTACAAACTTTCGCATTTATAATATTAATAGGATTGTCAAATTTAAATTAACACTAAATATTTATTTATTGATTTAAATGAACTTGTTAAATGTTTTGCAATAAAGATAATTTTGAAAATGTGAAGTTTCAAAGATATTTACATTATGTTGCACTTTCTACCTACGTTACCTAACTCTAGGTTTTGTGGCGAAACGTAAAGGATAGAGCACATTGGATGGACCCGGTCGGGACGCATCGCATCGCAATAATCCGCATTTTGTATGGTGCAACACACACTGTACTGGGCCGAATCGCGGCGTATGTTGCGCGGCACCCCACGCGCATACCCCAATGCAGCCCAGTCACCAAACGCATTTTAACACCAACACTTTCTTTCAAACCCAATCATTCTCGGATCTCACTGTTACGAATGCGGTCAGCGAGCGTTACACCACAGATTTTCCGTAGTAGTAGGGGAGCCCAAGAGGGGATTTTTGGACTAACTCAGGCGCGTCAGATTAAGATATAACGTGCAATAACAAATAGCGATATAATCCTTTACAAGGTCGTACTTCATAAAATAAAAGGCATATCGATAAAATATATTGTTCGTATTAAATTGTCTCATCCCTAATCTTACATATATGTTTATAAATATGACGTTTTGTCATTGGAAGGACCAATAAGAAAGCAGTTGCGCGCTTCCCCGCACCTCAGCTATTTGCCAGAATTGTTTCAAAGCAAAATTATAAAGATTAGGCGTCTATTGGGATTTATGGTCGATGTATATTAGGAAATGAAAGAATAAAGGCCCTAAATTGGAACCCTAAGGTACACCAGAGGACGCTACTAACTCTACTCCATCTCTTTCTATGCTATCTATAACTAGACTCTATGCCAATTATTACCACTTTGTATACTCTACTGTTTGAATAAAATTTACGCTAATCCAAAAATGGACCGCATTTTTAACCGACTTCGAAAAAAGGTTAAAGGAGGAGGTTTCTCAATTCGACCGTATATGTATATATTTTTTTATGTGTGTTCGCGGATAACTTCGTCATTTATGAACCGATTTTGATATTTTTTGTTTTGTTGGAAAGGAGATACTTCAAGGGTGGTACCATGATAAGAAAACCAGGTTCTGATTATGGCATCCTGGAGAAATTGAGAGGAACTTTCAAAAATTGTAGCGGCGACTAGTGCGTTTGTTGGTTTTTTGAATAAGTGTTTCAAATCCCTACAATTTCAAGAAAGTCTGGAGTCGATCTGATGATGAAGACGAAATACATTCAAGGGAACTCCTTAACGGTTTACAGCAGTTATCTTGCATTTGGACTTAATTCATGTATGTTGATTAAAATTTGTCAATCATATGGGTTATAAGTGCCATTTATTTATTTCCCCTTTGGTTTCCGGGCTCCTTTGCAGAATTGGCCATCCGCCTTTCTGCCAGGTAGCTAGTAAAAGGCGAGCATAGGCTTGTGTTTGATTAATTTGTTTTGATGAGAAATTTACACCTAGATGGGTTGTGACTGTCATTAGGGGTCTGATAATGAAGACTAAGGACAGTCAAGGGAACTCCTCGACGGATTACAGCAGTTACCTTGTGTTTGGGTTTGATTAATTTGTATTGATGAGAAATTTACACCTAGATGGGTAGTGACTGTCATTAGGGACCTGATGATGAAGAAGAACGACAGTGAAGGGAACTCCTCAACTGTTTACAGTAGCTACCTTGCGTTTGGACTTAATTCATGTATGTTGATTAAAATTTGTCAATCATATGGGTTATAAGTGCCATTTATTTATTTCCCCATTGGTTTCCGGGCTCCTTTGCAGAATTGGCCATCCGCCTTTCTGCCAAGTAGCTAGTAAAAGGCGAGCATAGGCTTACCGTCAGTAACTCCGTGACACCTGACTAGGTGGTAGAGTGTCGCAGCGTCTCGCCCGGGTTGTTACTACCGCCTTACCTATTCCTGCTGCCATTACTTCATGACGTGTTCCGGTACGGAGGATAAGGTAGCCGGTAAACTTACTTTTGCGAGGCCTAACATCCCGGCCTCAGTTTAGCAATGCACCATTACTGCCTTTGTTGTGTGCCTCTTGGCGGCGTGAATTTCTTACCATCAGGAAATCCGAATGCTTGTCCGAATCTTTAATCAATTTTGATGTGTCAATTTGACTTCAAATTTAAATTGCGTAATCAAGTCATCTTTAGCAATGCTCTTTCGTCGTTTGGCCTACTCAATAATTAGTTTGAATCTAAGTCAGACAACGCTATTTCTTCAAAAGTTTTAACACGACTCAGAACAACATACACCTACGAGTATTCTTTGTCAAAATTTCTTGCCTAGATCAATAACAGCTTTTTCTAGTGTAGTTCCCTGTAACTTGAGAACTGTAACTGCACAACTTAAAATCAAAGGCAACATATTTGATAGTCGCTCACGAATCAAACTAAGCCGATGAGCATGGTGTTCGTTCGAATTATTTGTTTAGTTATTGCGCATCAAAGACAAAATATGTTCACGGTATTCAGGCTACTCATCACTTAAAATTGTAAAATAAAATAATTTTTGACAAAAAAGACCGACTTCAAATAGTAAACTAAAAAAAATTAACATTAATAAAAAAAATAAGCTAAGAAAACTTTACTAAAAAGCGAAACATAAACTGCACTTTGTAATGTATATGTACATATTAATCATTGTATTAATACTTAACCTACACTTAAACATTACTTATATTAATTACCTATATATACGTGTATTTTGTATTCTACAAGTATACTAAAACCAATTTATTACAAAATAAAAAAAAAATTCACAATAACAATAATCGCCTAAACCTATTACCTATGATTCTTTATGCAATATTGTGTGTATATGCTATCTATCTGTCCGTTTGAAGTCGGTGCCAAGCACAAACGGAATAAAAATAGATAGCATATACTTTCAGCACTCTGCGGCATTACTATTGCGCTTCCCGCGGCAGCGGTCGACTGCCAGTACAATCGTGCGGGCGGCGATCTCCCGCCGCGACCGCCC
>NJDC01007043.1:83811-97793 GCA_002245475.1 Calephelis virginiensis | reverse complement strand
TATCATTTTTGGGCTTATCTTTACTATATACTAATATTGTAAAGAGGAAATGTTTGATTTTTTGTTTGTCTGAAATGAAAAGGCTCCGAAACTACTGGACCGATTTCAAAAATTAATTCACCCTTAGAATGCTACATTAGCCCTGAGGCTTTGTTTCATCAAAATCGGTGCAGAAAAACCCAAGTTCCGCAGGCGAAGCTGCGTGAAACTGCTAGTTTGATATGTATTGAGTAGTATTTTTCAAGTCTACCTGCTGGGAATTGCTCTAAATAAAGGCTTTCATGTTTGATTAACAGTAAACTAATATATTATAAAAAATTCCTAGCCTTATATGAAGCAGGTTAGTTAGACAGTTTAGCTCTACTATTTTAACATAGTTTATATGCATCAAAGAAATTATAACGCCATCAACGTTGAACGCCCTTGACCAATCACATTTCAGGAAATTATAAATTCTTTGATTTAATTGGTCGAGTGTATTGCTAGGTTCATGACGTCACTGTTTTTTTGACGCAAACAAAATAAATTTTAATAATGTTTCAGGTGTGGTACTTTCCAGATTATTAATGGTAGTAGTTATAGACAGGATAGTGAAGCATTTGAAATGGGATCACTTCGTGTATATAGGTCATTCCTTGGGATCAGAACAGGGTAAGTGTCTCAATAAAAGAAAAAAGTCAACGTTTGTAGATTTTTAAATTAAGTATGACCACGTTAGTATGTCATAATCGGTAGCAAAATAAATGCAAATGGTTCACTCAATTCAACCATTTCGACGGGAAAAGTTGAAAATTTAAATATCTCGAGCCACCGAAATTGAAGGAAAAATAATTGAATGTGGTATAAAGATAAAATCTGACTCCAGCTACTTTTTTAGGTACGACGTAACGATAATTCTTTTTACGAAAGATAGCTTATGAATTCGAGATGGTCACACATATGTTCTCAATACATTTATGAGAATTTAATGTATGTTAAAAAAAATCTATGTATGTTTACAAAAAAATGTGATGTTCACAATATTAATACGAGGGATAACAATAATCTAGCCGTATACAAAACTCGTCTTCATAAAATTAGTAAATCCTTTTTCGGTCAATGTATACGTTTTTACAATAAGCTGCCCATCGGTATTAGAGATCTACCTTTAAATAAGTTTAAAAAATGTATAAAAGCAAAACTATGTCAAAAAGGCTATTATACGGTCTCAGAGTATTTGGAAGATGAACATGCTTGGGGATAGAGATTTCAATCTCCCATTGCAATTTGTTATGTGATTTGTTGTACCTTTTATTTAAGTTAAAATCTGATTGTAATTTGTATTTTTAATCTAGTTTATATTGTAAATATTATTATTGAAAAAAGACAAGCCCGCTGAGTTTCTTTCGCCGGATCTTCTCAGTGTGAGGCCGCGATTCCGATCCGGCAGTAGTTTATAAAAATGTCGACGCGTACAAATGCCACTTGTATGGTTCAAGTGAATAAAGATTATTCTGATTCTGATTCTATGTTTTATCATGATCCGGCAAGTGGTTTTTCAGAAAAAAACTATTCACTTGGACCATAGGTACGATTTGTACTTGTGCGCGACGACATTTTTATTAACTACCAATTATTGAGTTATAACTTTTAGTTAATATAATAATGCATAGTTCTGCTATTGCGGGCACCATTATGGCACGTCGTGTTACTAACACTGCAACTGTGGCTAGGTGCTAGGGTCTTGCCCCGTCCAGATTGTTACTAGTCCACTCTATTCTTCTTGCTGCTCCTTTGTTCATGTTTGTGTTATGGGTCGGTGGGTGATATAGCTGGTACGCTAACTAAAAGAGGCTTCAAATCTTGTCCTTATATTTGTAATTGACCATAACGGTACAGCTGCTTGTTTGCCTTTCTATGAAAAGAAGTCCAGCAGTTAATGTCCTCAGGGAGTTTGTAGGTAATATTAGCCCTGTGTTGGTCCAAGCTTTTTTGCAGAATAGACCATCTGCCTTCCTGCCAGACAGCTCGTAAAAGGCGAGCATAGGCTTACTGTCACCAGCACCGTGACATCTGAATAGGTGGTCGAGTTTTGCAGCGATTCGCCCGGATTAGTACCGGAGCCATACCTATTCTTGTCGCCATAACGTCAGTGCTTGCCGTTGACGTGTTCCGGTTAGGAGGATATGGTAGCGCCGGTATGCTTAGATTTGCTCAAGGCCCAACATCCCTTTCTCAGTTTGGCGACGCACCATTACCACCTTTGGTGTCTCTAGGCGTGAATTTCTTACCATCAGGAAATCCGTCTGATTGTTTGCTTTCCAATATTATAAAAAAAGCCTTGCATAATGAATACAATGTAGTATGCTAAAAATTTATTTACATTAGCATATTAACAGTGAATAGTAAGATAATAATTTTAAATAGCGCAGCAGTTTGACTGCCTTTTTAAAAAACGTAGATTAAAGTAGGAGTAACATTAAGTTGCTGTTATAGTCTTTATTGCTTTGTAAAAAACAGTACTTTAGTCCATGTTTATTAATAAAATGGTTGGAGTATTAGCAAAACTAACAATGTTTACAAAAAAAAATCCTACTAGGCATTTAAATTAAAAAAGTTTAATTTTAAGAAACATGCTTGTTAAACTAATCATTTTCATGAAATTTACAGGACTATTTTACAATGCAGTGTACCCGGGACATATAAAAAAGTTTGTCCATTTGGATGTTAATCCGCCATTACAAAGGCTATTGATAGACGACTTCTCTATATTCTATAAACATTTTTATGAAGACTATTACAAAAACTATGATAAATTTAATAATGGTGATAAGATTTATGCAATGGAGGAGGCTATTAGCGCTGTTATGAGGAGCAGGAAAATGACTCGTGAAGAAGCAAAGCTTATATTGTCGAGGAACTTGATTCAAATTGGAGAAGACAAGTATAGGTGAGTGCTTGGGATGATACATAATATCCTGAAGGTGAGACTGTACTTCTGGTTCATGGTCGATAGGACAGTGCTGCAACATTCATCCCACTAATGAACATTTCATAATAGTGGGCATATTTAGATTAGAGTTTTAGACATTGGTAGATTTTTTAACTAATTTAGGATTTTTAATTAGGTTAGATAAGATTAACCTTAATTTCCACGCCCATGTCGCCGAAGAGGTAGGCAGAGGTACAACCAGGGCGTCCACTACTAGCCAAAGACACTGAGTCCCACTATGTGGTAGGTGGCAAGCGTATCGTCAACCGGGCACGTAGCCAATCCTGTGCATAATTTTTATTAGACAATTGAAAATACACAGTTTTGTTGCCCAACCTGGGGATTGAACCCGGGAGCACCAGAATTCAAATCCGATACCAGACCACTACGACGCAGACTTTTTTTAGTAACATTCACAATGGTGAAACAGCTGTGTGCTTGTTCGATATAAAATAAAAACAGTGAGAACTCTGATTTAAAATACATAAAATAAATACGAGTATATAGGCAAATAATAATTGTTACCACTTATTTATTGATGCCTAGGTACATTAAAAATGTGTATACAAACAAATAAAAACTTGTTATGGATGACGGGCTAGACACTTGACAAATCTCCAAAAGCTAAAATACAAAAAAATGTCCTAATTTAAATTGGTAAAACCCAGATATAGTGATTGTTCTGTTATCATGACGATAAGAATACCAATAATAAGTAGTCAAATTTCCGACCAAAAGCTGCTGTTTTAAACAAAAAAATACCTTTTACTCTGTGCACAATCTGTTTTCTTAAATGGCAACACTTTTTTTCAGACTGTCATGGGACAAACGACTAAGGCTGATCGCACCCACAGATTATCCTATCGATTATTACTACGAGCTATTCACGAAAAATATTCCGCCTACTTTATTTGTCTCCGCCAAAGACAGCGTCGGAGATTACTACGTGAATTCAAAGGAAGTTGTCGAGTATTTAATAGATGATATGGTGTCTAATAACAAGAATGTGTCAATCGTAAAAGTAGAAGGAGCGCATGACGTACATTTCACTAATCCTGAGCGGTTTATTAAAGAAATAAAGGAATTTCTATCAAAAGACTTCAATGTTACGTCCAAATTGTAATTTTTTTTTAAGAAATAAGCATCAAACATGCATTTGACTTAGAAAATGTCATCAGATCATATAGATTTGGAAGAGTCACCAGTTGAAAAAGAGAATATGTTAATTGTAAGAGTAGACAGAACTAAGTGCCTTTTGTCTAAAACTTTGTATGGTCAGAACTCAAGGCCAGTCGTAGGCTATACTGTTTAATCACAAAAATGTTAAATCTTAAAGGGAAATGGTATTTTAATATGTTGTTATATTTTGTAACCTGTTGTTTTTAATAAATTTATTTAACTGTTTCTTTTTATTAGTTTCATATCCCTACATTTTGAATTATTCAAGATGCTCTTATTGAAGGCTACACGTCAAGTTACCCATTTAAAAAAATATACTCGAAATCAGAATAGAGGCTTCCACTAGAAAGCTTGGTGTGTTGCGTCGTCGCTTTCCATTTAACTAATTCACTAATTTTATCGCAACAACTTGGCGCTACGCGCAAATTTAAAAAAATACGTAGACACAATTAAGGGGTTGAGTTCGAGAATGGTTTTACTAACAAATACGTGAATTTTAAATATTGGGAGCATTATTTTCAATTCTATTAAATAAAACCACCCCAAATATGGCGCTTGCCAAAAGTAAGAGTTTTTGGCGATATAATCATGTTTATATTTGAACTGAGATAATTATGATATTTTACGTAGATTTAATTAACATTCAATCTTTTTGTACTAGCGATCTCGACATCTGTGTCAGTTAAACAGTTTTAAGACTGAATATCTCGAGATGTAATGCGATTCTTGTTATTTTGAAAAGGGCATGAGATAGATTATTTCTTTCTGAATCTAACGATACCAATAACTAATTTTTGAAAAAAATCAGTTAAACCGTTCTCGAACTCAGAACTCAGCCCTTCAATTGACTTGCCAATGTTTTTTTTTGTAAATGCCTACTAATAATATAATAAATATCCCAGGACCGCGGACGTGGTACACAAATTGAATCTAACCCCAAGGTAAGCAAATTATATTATGCTTGTGTTATGGGTCCTAATATATAGAAATGCTTAAATATGTACCTGAATAAATTTAATAAACAACCATACCCGAAAATGCAGACGACTAAATAAACCCGGGCCTCGCGGTTGATCGGTGTAGTTGTAGTTAGGCACGTACGCTAGCCACTCGACCAACGAGGCGGTCATCGCGGTCGGTTAATAAAAGCGTGGAATGTCTAAAAATCCTCCGATACTAACACAGATCCTGATTTCTTTAGGTACCTAATTGGTAAGTATAATTCTGAAATGTTAGTTGACGCTTTGCATGATAGACGAAATATATTTCAAATAGTTTTGCGGTTGTCTTCTTGTTTTTAGCCCCTGAAGGAAAAAGTGTTGTTTTATAAGTTTTGATATAGAGGACAGTAACCAAATATGGGCTACCATATTTTTTTGCACCAAAAAAAAGAGATTGATAGAGGGAGAGAGAACTTCGTTCCAACCGGGTGTCCCTTGACAACTTTTTTGAAAAAGGATTACCAAATCGCGACGTGGAAGTTTTCAGTTTTGTAATACTTAAAATATTTTTTTTTCATTGACTGTTTAAATTTGTTAAACCCAATTGTAGTCTTTGGTTAAACCTGTGGGGCTATTCAGTATCTTTTAAGTGATGATCACTGGGTAATGTGTACATCAAATAGCTGTCAAATAACGTGTTTTGTATTTGCTATCTCAATATATTACTATATTACCAAATTAAACAAACATTATTCATAATTATCGCCATTTTACTATTTCGATGAATAATCAATGTGTAAATAATTATTTAATGTAAATATCCACTTGGAGTATTAGGTATTTAAAAGAAATGAACAACAACATTTACATTTCGAAATATCTGTGTAAAAGTATAAGAAAGTATTAATTGTAGTTGCAAAAAGCTATAAAAGAAAAAGAATGTGTATTATATTAAATTTGAACCTTACTTTGGTTGCTTTGGATAACTCTTATTTATGGTAAGCTTAATGCTATTTTGACATAAATTTAGGAATTTACAAACTGCCAATTATATGACAGTGCTGCTACCATGAATTTTCAATTTTTTTCTAGATTCGTTAAATTTTAGAATATCACTGCCATAGTCGAAAAATGCATAAATCTAGTGAAAAACTGCTACTTTGCCATGTCATTAGTAAGCTGGTAACACAAACTGTACCTTCTTCTCTGCAGCTGTCAATATTGTCAATGTCATTTCTGATTTCAGTAAATTTTAATCAGCTGTTTTATCAAACGGCTTGAAAAAAATAAAAGTAGATTTAAAAATTGTAATGTAAAAAGAAATTGCAATATAAGAGACAGGGCTTAAAAACGAAAGGTAAGTCATACGTTTCTTTTTTTAATAACATTTACTTTTTATTCACCAAAATACATGATTACAGCTTACACTGCGTAGGCCGGTCCGGGAGTCCTGTTTTATAATTGTGTATTCTGTAATAGAAAGAGTTTTGTAGATGGTGTATTAAAAATCCTTACATGTGCACCGCATTTCCTCGTCAAATTTTCATTGTATATTGAGTCATGTTGGTAGGTACTAATCCCTGTATTTAGAGTAAAATATGTTTGCGGTAACGCTAGTAGCTTCTCTGAAACATTTATTTGTTCCCAAAGCAAATGTAATGGATGGTAATAGACACTTAATATATGAAAATACTAGCTGCTCCCGCGAACTTCGTTCCTCCGGTTCAGTTTGTATGGAAAAAATGAAAATATGGGAAAATCTTATAATAAGATGAAAAGTATTCTATGTTTCTCTCCTGGTTCTAAGCTACCATACCATACGCCCCATAAAGTTTCAGCCAAATCAGTTCAGCCATCTTCAGCTATAAGTAGTGTAACTAGCATAACTTTCTTCTATGTATGTAGATGTTTCACATGTACTTTTTATTATATACCTATTCATAATCAATTTTTAATGAGTTGTGTGAAGTTAACACTAGGGTAATGGTGATCACAGAGTATTTTTGTGGAATATGAATGAGCAGTTAGATTTTCTGATAGAAATTCTATAGAAACCAAAAACTGGTATTGGTGGAGACAACCTCATAAAGGAATGCACCTCTTGTATGAATAAGTTTAAATACTTCCCCGAGTAGAGATTCACCATGTTACTTATTCTTGAAGCTGTTATGTCCCATTCCAGAGTGTAGTTACACTTGCACAGTAGGCCTAACATTCCTGCTACAGCATTGCAATTCACCTTTTACATAATATGGTCTCTATAGATTATGGTTATCTTTTACAATTTGGAGAGCCATGTACTTTTTCGTTTACCATAAAAAAATAACTGTAGCATGTAGAAAGACAAACATATATTTTCTCAATAATACTCATGCCGATAATACCTCTCAATGGTACATTAAATAATAACAGTGTATTGTGAACCTGAGACAAGCTGTCAAATTTCATGTCTTATGTTAGTCCCTTGCGTAAGTAAAGTGGTAAATCAGATTATAGCTGGTAATCTGATTTACCTCAATCCTTCAAATCAAATACCATAAAGGTTATTATTGACTTTGTGGTGGCCGGTCTGAGGTTGATAATGCACCATTATCACCTTTGGTGTCTCTAGGGAGCATGAATTTCTTACCATCAGGAAATCCGTTTGCCTTTCAATATTATAAATAAAGGAAAGGTAAGGTAGTAGTACCTACCAATTTAAACAAATCTTGCAGGGTTTTGCCACCAAGTCTGCACTGCATTAGTAGAATAATCTAGTAGTTTTCATTTCTAGAATTCTTGCCTAATTACTGTCTAAACCAGCCCTCCATTCTTCAGCCTTCAGTGTTTAACATGGTTATAGTAAGCACTGAAGTAAATATAAATTTATATAGGTACTTCTCTTTATCTTTTTATAGACTGAATTTAAATTTACTACAGATTTAACTGGTTTAAATTGTGTCAAAGGCAGCTGTTATGTCATTACTATTATAATACAAATAAAGATATGCTCCACATAGCATAGTGAAAGGAATAAAGAATGAAAACATTATAATTCATTGATTTTATTTATATATGTATCCTACAAATCGTTGATGGTTTTATTTAAAATTTTCTGCATATTATTAAATCCTGCATACATAGATGCTATTTTTTAATTGTGACAAAACTTTGAAATAAGAGCCAATTTGATTCCAATAATATTTTAATTTCCCATCTTATCTACAATTTGCCAATTTACTCCCGATCTTTTTTTTTATTTATTTTTATGATATTGGAAGGCAAACAAGCATGACGGATTGCCTGATGGTAAGAAATTCAGGCCGCCTAGAGACACTAAAAGTGGTAATGGTGCGTTGCCAACCTGAAACCAGGATGTTGGGCCTCGAGCAAAAGTAAGTTTAATGGCTACATTATCCTCCGATCCGGAATACGTCAACGGCAAGAACTAACGTTATGGCGGCAAAAATAGGTAAGGCGGTAGTACCAATCCGGGCTAGTCGCTGTGAAACTCGATCACCTAGTCAGATGTCGCGGGGTTAGTGACAGTAAGCCTATATTCTGCAAAGGTGCCCAGACCAAAGCGGGAAAAAGAAGTATTTTTTGTGCAGTACTTAGAATGTAGATGATGGAAAGGTACAGTTTTGTGTGTGTCATAACAATAATTTTTCACTAAAAGCATGTAGTGGTTAGAAAATAGCAGAAGAGACTATAAGTCTTAGCCTGTTAGAATAAATAAAAAAATTAAGTTAAAAATATATCGTTAAGATAGTTGCCTATAGACATCAGTGATGTAGATGCGTCGCTGTCTTGGGGCCGAGATATTAGGCCTATTTTGCAGATCTACCGCGTACCCTAAACTCCGAACCAGAACGTGACACTGTCATCGTGGCGACAGGAATAGGTAAGGCGGTGGATCCCGAGCCGGGCCAAACGCTGCACAGCACTACCACCACGCTTTTATTGATAATGACCTACCATTGCTGGCCTCTTACGAGCTGACAGGAAAGCAGATGGTCTATTCTACACAGGAGACTCGGCTTAAAATGAGGATATATGTAGATATAAATAGACCACTCTCAAGATCGAGATCAAGCTGAAGTGACATTTTGAGTAAAGGTTTAAACGACTTTGGAATGCAAGCTATTAAGGCGTAGTCCTGCGAATTTTCACCGCGCGGATTTAAATCAGAATCACAGAATTACATCAGATTTTACATCCGATCTCAGAATTTTTTCAATGCGAATTTTTCGCCATCAGTGTGCGCGCGGACTGCGTATACTTTTATAAGATTCAATATCTGATAGAATTGAGAGAAAAACCCAGCGCGGGCCCTAGTCCGTAATTATTCTTTAAAGCTAAATGTTTTATGCCTATTTAAAACCTTAAGCTAGAAAAAGACATTATGATCGGATGTTATACTATATATATTATGTTATACGGACATAGCCACAGGCGGAAGTGTGTTATATTATGTATCTGAATATTACGTTATAATTCATGTAATTATTATTATAACAGTTATTATGGTAATGTATGCCATTTTATTACTCGTTTTGAAGTATGTTGAATATAAATATTTATTAAAGTATCTTCACGCCCATATCCCCGAAGAGCTAGGCAGAGGCACAACAAGGGCACCCACGACTAGCCGAAGATACTAAGTCCCACAATGTGATAGGTGGCAAGCCTATTGCCAACCGGGCACATATCCTATCCCGAGCAACATTTTTTTTTATTAGAAAATTGGAAAAACCCAGTTTTCTTTTTTGTTGCCCGACCCGGGATTCGAACCCGGGACCTCATACAGTCAAGTCCAACAACTGAACCGCTAGACCACAGAGGCGACATAAACAACAACACACAGACAGACAGAAACATATTTATAGGCGACAGAGAAATATTTATTAAATTTTAAATAGTTTCATAGGCTATGATATTTTAACCCTAGACGGAAAAGTAGCAAACGCCACTAGCGGTCCAGGTGTTGGACTTGACTTCATGAGGTCCCGGGTTCGAATCCCGGGTCGGGCAACAAATAGAAAATATGTTTTTTCCAATTTTCTAAATAAAAAAATGTTGCTCAGGATTGGATATGTGCCCGGTTGGCGATAGGTTGCAACCTATCACATTGTGGGCTTAATATCTTCGGATAGTCGTGGGTGACCTGGTTGTGCCTCTGCCTACCTCTTCGGGGATATGGGCGTGCAGATACCTACTGAAAAGTAGGGTTATGAGTTCGACGTGTTCGTGTGTGTGTCTGTCGGTGGTATTTTAACTTTTGAACGGATGCACCGATTTTGATGCGATTTTTTTTTGAAATCTGACGTGATAGACAGTTTTTTATATAATATGATAAGTAATACGTTTATATGTTTATTACAGATGGCGTTGTTTATGAAGCAGGACTTCAGTCCGCCAGTTTTATCCAGGAGATGGCTTGCGATGAAGTTCAGACCTAATATGGTATGTTTTTTTTAGTTTAGGAAGGTTAACACGCCGACAGTTCTCCAGGATTTTAAAATAAACTCGTCGCATTTAGACGTCAAAGATGCTAAAGACGCGTTGCTGAAACGGCCACGGTGACCAACTTATATACCATAGCATACCAACATACATACCGATCTTCACTCCAAGTTCCTTACAGAGTAAGCAGAGTATAGAGAGTCAAATTTCACGTTCCTGGCAAACATGCCTGGCTTCCTATACATTCACTACACATCTGTTTCGTAGAATCTTGACACCGCCCTCGGATAATATCCTAGCTATTTGATTGTGGAATGTCAACCTTGGTCTCCCCGGGTAACTACATCCATCTACATTCGCATTGTATGTCTGCTTTGTCATTCTTTCCCCATGACCGAACCGGCAGAGCATGTCCAATCTTATTTTAACACCAACACTCTCCCACTCTTTCTCGGATCTCTCTGCAGTTACAAATGCGGTCAGTGAGCATTATTTGCATAGCGTGACCAACTTAGTGGATTGTTTTTGGCCTAATAAATTCAGGGATGTTTAGAAATGAAACTAAGGTATCTATTTATAAACATCATATTTTTTTATTTTATTGGGTCAGACCATACTTTGGAAATCCATTACGACAGTGACGTTCCCATCATCTACCACCTTTATTTTTTTCTTACTTTTTGGTGAGTTCTTTGACAAGGTTAGCGAAGGAAGTGACAAGTTGGACTGTTTCCCGAGCTCGGACCTGGTCGCGGTGGTTGGGTTAAATTCAGTGATGGGATCGTCACATCTCAACACTTGAAATAAATTAGACTTTTTTTCTTTTTTTAGCTGATATATACAAGAGAGAATATTATAGCGATATTAGAAAGTGGTCTACTGTTCAGAGAAGATAGTATAGAAGTGGAACAAGAAGCCCCCAGCGCGGATGTGGCTTGGAAGAGGGCTGGCGGAGTGGTGGGCGGTTGGTTCACTTCCGGGGAGAGGGCTGTCGCCGTGTTGTCGATAGCTGCGCTTGTCGCTGTGGCGCCTCCAAGAAAGTAGGTTTTGAAGTGTTTGTAAAACTATCTTTTTTTCCAAAGGTAGCTAATGATTCTGGTAATATATAATCTTCGACGATGTCGATAAGGTGCATGAAAATTTATGCACTAGCTGCTTACCTGCGACTTCGTCACCGTAGGATAGTTATGATTTTCCTACAAATTTTCATCCTCTGTTATGACAGTCTTTTGGAGGCTATATAAAGAAATCTTGCTTGAATTCCGATCTTTAGCTATATGCATATCTATGCATATCAAATTTCATCAAGGTTGGTTCAGTGGCTTACCGGGAGAGAGCAACTGACACGTATTTTCGTATTTACGTTATTAATCTGTGGCCGTTCAGAGAATGCGTTCCTGACACCTATCAGTTAGTTACGACTAGTGATGGGCACAACATAACACTGAGTTCGTTACCGTTCCTCCAAAATGAACCGCCGCGTTATTTTTAAGATTATTTTCGGAATTTGCGGAATTTGGATTGGTGGAATCATTTAAAATTTATATTTTAGTTATTTGAGTGGAAACCAAAAAAGGGTAATATTAATATAGTAAATTTGTTTTATTTATTCTTTGTTACAAAGTTACAATCTGTATTTCTATGCAATAAAGTACATTGAATTTAATGTGCGTACAGAATATTAATCAGACTCCGATTCGCTTGCAGAGGTGGTGTCTTCATCATCATCATCTTCGCCTACATGTATAATTATATTATTATAAATAACAGAATCAATCCTGATATCTCGGTCAAAATGTTCCACAATCAGATTTTTAGTCTTCTCAACAACCTTTGCCCAGTCATCTCTTGTGACTTTCCCGCAGGCTTCTTTTAATAGGGTGGCGGGGAAGTATTGTGGTGGGTGGCGTAACCTTTTATTTGAGCCCAGATTAGCTCAATCGCGTTATATTGGCAATGATACGGTAAAATTCTTAGAACGCGATGACCGTACTCCAGAGCCAGTTCATCGATTTCGTATCGCACATTTGTGGCTTTATTTTCTTTAACTAATTTAATTAGCTCTGCTTTTAGCATCTGCATATTTGCGTCAATGCCTTTTGCTTGTAACCAAGCCAACATTTCTTCTTTTTTATTAGCTTGGGTAGGTGATTTCTGTATCTGAACCGAGTGATAGGAGGCATTATCCATGAAGATTACAGAAGGCTCTGGTAGGCTGGGCAAAAGCACGTTCTAGAACCACTCTTTAAATGTAGTGGCATTCATTTCCTCGTGGTAGTCATTTGTGGTTTTTGATTGAAATGCCAGTAACGCGTTCTCCACAAATCCGTATTTTGCAGAACCTGCGTGGCATGTTATCAGACGGGCTCCCTTACCCATTGGTACTTTCGACGTCGACGCTTGTGTGTCATCCGTCCAAGAACGGGGAACTGTGTGAATTAGCCATGTCTCGTCAATGAACACGATATTATCCCAGTTATCAATTATTTTTGCTTCTCTCAAAAAACTTATCTGTTTTAAAATTATGTCGTATCGTTCTAATAAAATTTTTCTTTTGTCTGTTTTTTATACGAAAAACCAATATCTCCTCTCGCCTCTGTGGTCTAGCGGTCCGGGTGTTGGACTTAACTGCATGAGGTCCTGGGTTCGAATCCCGGGTCGGTCAACATAAAGATGATGCCAAAAGCTTCTTCCTGTTGAGATATTCATTTCTGGAATAGTAACCATATGTTTTCTGATTGCATCGGCGTCAAAGGTGTCAATATCTGTCACGTGTTTAGTTCTACGTTTCTTCTTCAGAGTACGTAAAATATTATCTTCCATGCAAGTAGAGCCGAACTTTTCTTTATTAATATTTATTATCGTTCGTTTGCTAACTCAAAGCCCCTGAGAGACGCGTTCTTGTACTTGTTCGACAGGTACCAGGGGTCCGCCATTTTGCCGCTCCCGCTCAAAGTAATCTTGCAGCTTGATGATTAACTCACGTGCTCCACTTTTCAATGTTTGTCCACGTTTAGGCATTATTATGCACCAAAAGTCACAAAAACATAATCGAAGTCCGATTTACCGCCGATGTCAGTTTGAAAAGCAGAAACAGTCCATTAAATGAAAGCCGGGTAATCAAATAAAAACAGATCGAAAACACTTGAAGAACGTTGTCTATGCGCACGAAACGACAACAGACAACTGTTTTAGCGTTACAAAATGGCTACCCATAGCGCCATTTGGGGTTACCGTTTTTAATGTAAGTATAAAAATGCTAGTAACGCCATTTGGGGTTACCATTTTCAACCTAAATATAAAAATGCTACTTTCTTTCGCGCGTTCGGTTTGGTCCTAGTTTTATTTTTATATTTAATAAAAGTTATCTTATAGTCAATTATTTTCAAATTCTTAAAAAGAAAAACAAAACGTATTATTTTATAAAGTATAACTGTATAAGAACA
>NJDC01007043.1:38114-82136 GCA_002245475.1 Calephelis virginiensis | reverse complement strand
TTGGTGTTGCTACGTAACGAATATCTTTATTTCAGAAAATTCATCATGCTTTTCTTGTGGTTCAGTCAACATTATTAAAAAACATAGCATTAGCACATTTCATACCAAACACACATGCTCTAAAGCTATACAAAAATCACAACGAAAGGCTGTACTGGATATACAATGTTTTAATAACAGATTTAATCCATGAATTCAAAGAAAATTTCGACGCCTTGGAACGTATGTATCGATTATTAAAAAATTATGGTGTTAAAGATAATGCCTTGAAAAAACCTGGTGCTGCTATGAATGATGTTTGGGTTTATTCCGATATCCATACAGGAGTAGCTAAATCTTGTCTCGAGATGAAACTGGCTCTTGAAAAATGTAGCGACTTAGATATGTTCTTAGATTCATGTGCAATGAATAAACAAGAGCTTGATTTAAGTATTTTAGATAAGGATATTGATGATATTATTGATACAATAACGAGATGTCTTTCAAATATTGCAAATTCTCAAATAAGATTGAGAAAAATGCAAAAGAAGGTTATAATTGTTAAAACTGATGTTTCTGACGAAGAAATAGAAGAAACACCGGTTCTGAGGATAGCGGATGCAGAACTGGAAATAAAGGATGAAGTTTTCTATTACGTGAAAACAGATGATGATAACATTGTTTCCCCTAGTGGAGATATAATTACAGGACCAGGTCAAAAAGAAAAAGAGGCAACGAAAGTGGTATTGAAGGAGTTAAAAAGGAAATTGGTAAAAAGAGAAGACATGATGCGAGAAAGAGAAAGACAGGCATTAGCTAAAACGATGCCCGAGCTTAAAAACATACCTGAATTTCCAAGGCAGATTAATTATGAAGAATTTGTTGAAAAAAAGGGTTACATATGCAAGATAAGACACGTAAAACCTAAAAAACTATTTAAACAGTATAAAATTTCAATAAAAAGAAAAGGCAAAACTAAGAGCAAATTAGAGCATTGTAAATACGAAAATGAAAAAGATATTGAAAGTGACCTATACGAAGCAAATATTGCTTTGAAAGCAAAACCCAAACTTATATCAATAAGTGTAAATAAAAATCATGTGCTTATTTCTAGGTGGCATAAATACGTGAAGCCCATAGAATATTTTAGTTTATCAGAAATAAGTGACGAAATCAGCCTTGAAAATAATATACACGAGGCTATAAATAATTATGTAAATGACAATGGTTTTGAAAATAACCTCCATGAAGCGATAAATAATGAAGTAAATGAAGCTAATAATTATAAATTTTCTAAAAAAGATTTGGAATTATCGTCATCTGATAGTGACTTTGAATTAGACAAAGCAGTTTTATTAAAAGATGTCCGCCGTCATAGAGCAGTTCGAAAGAAGAATTTCCCAGTTAAAAGACTATCCATAGACAATTTGGATGAGAGCTTAAAACCCATAGAGTATAGTTTTGGTACGGGAATGGCTATGGCGTCAATATTGCAAGTGAATAATAAAGCAAAAATGCCATTTATGGTTCAGGAAGAAGTATTCACTGGAGATGGAGAGGTTTCTGAAGATAGTGGCAATGATGCTGAATGCTAATGCGTAAGTGAAATGATTAAGGTGAAAGTGTCAGTGAAACATATGTGTGCGAAAAATATTAGCGAGAAAAAAAGTTTGTAATAAACAATCATCGTGTAATTGAAAATGTATTTCTAATATTATTTATTTAAGACGCCAGCAGAGGAAAACTCAAACTAAATAATTTAATTACGAAACGAAGTGTATATTTTTGTAACTATGTCAGCTAAATGACGAATTCTAAAAAAATATTTATGAAAAATAAGTTGCATAGGTTCTGTAATACTGAAAATTATAGAAAAAACTAGTCATATTTCTAAATTATAGTTATTTCAAACGGATCAACACTGTAACAATTACTTGTTTTTATATACCTACTAGCTTTTGCTCGCGGTTTCGCCCGCTTACCAAGTTTATATTTTCTGTTAATTGTAGACTAAGTGTTATTTTGATGTATAAACTATATTCCTGCAAATTTTGATCCAATTCCGTTGTATAGTTTTTGCGTGAAGTAACAAACATCGACTTTCGCTTTGAAGATTTATGTTAGATCGACGTTTCATTCCTGTTACAAGTACCGTGAAAAAAGACTAGTAAAAAAGACTTGCAAGAAGACTGGTATTAAAATGGTTATAAATGAATGCAAAAGAACGGCCCCCTGGTCGGGACCAAGTTCTTATTTATAATAAGGAATGCCGAGGAAAGTCTTGTTATGCTTTTTCCTTTAAGCTCTTATTTTATAATAGATAATTAAATATCCCTGGACAAATTACACTAATTGATTTAACTTCAAAGTAAGCGAATCATGTGTTTATGTTAAGGATGTTAGTCAAAGAGTAATACAGACATTTAGACATTGTTCGTCACACAAATGTCTGCCCTCGTCGGGAATCGAACGCGAGCCTGCCGGTTTGTCGATGTTGTAAGACGACTCCCCTGAACCAATGAGGTGGTGTATAAGAAACAGATTCATTAATGTAAAATAAACTATACGAATATGTTTCTATAAATTTTTAAAGAAAGAAAAAATTTCGCCCCAGACAGGATTTGAACCTGTAACCTTTCGTCTCAAGCCGACGAATGCTTTAACCAATTGAGCTACTGAAATTTATAGAAATCTATCCCAAGCACAGGGCAAGTGCTAAAATAAAAATACGTATACGAATATGACTTTTATATCGATAGATGTCACTATTATAAAAAAGTGTCGAGAAAAAGTCTTGTTAAACTTTTTTCGATCGGTTGCGTTAGGGAGCGTTTAAGTATTACATAACGCAATTTGGGGGGGGGGGTCGTAAGTAAATATGAATTTTATTTAGTATTACTACTGCAAAGGCCATTGAAAGTATACCAAGGATAAAACTATAATATATTATTTTGCGACTTTAGGGTAAAAATGATCACTTGAGTGTTACATAACGTGTAGAGAGGGAGGGGGTATAGGAAACAGTGCGTTACAAGGGGTAGAGGGGGGTCAAAAATCTTCAAGTATTGCGTTACGTAATATTTGAACCCTTAACCGCGCGATTAGTAGCTATGTAACAAGTATAGTACTACTATTTAAATTATGCGCTTCGGCTTTATACTTTTTACTCGTTTTACACTTTATACTTTTATTTTTTAAATTGGCTAACCTAATCTAAATTTAAACAAAATGATTAATTATGTAATAACAACTCTATGTAGATATCTTTAAAATACATTCGGGTTTCCGAAGCTTGACGAATATAGCCGAAGCGCATAATTTTAATAGTACTACATAAGTGTTTCGCATTTTGGCCCATTTTATAGTTAAAGTTCAGTTATGGAACTAACTAAAAACTGGTAACTTATTTCTACTCGTCGATTACAATACACGAATCCGTTATGCTTAGCATACATATCAGTTTTTTTGCTGTCATTTGGATTAGCACATCCAATTCATTACAAATACAAAATTATTATTTTCAAAATAACATGAATGCGAAAATTAAATAATCATATTTAATCTCGATAGCGCAGCTTGGACTTATTTAGATAATAATAAAAAACCTTCAAATTATTTTGTTTTAAAATGCGGTCAAGTTTCGTGGAAAAAATATTTGTGATCGTTAATGCCGTTTGAACTTATTACTACATTTTAACGACTCATGTGTCAAAAAAGTGATTAAAATAACATTAAGTAAAATATTGTTTATCGTTTTAAACATTTATAATTCAAATGTGATTTAAATTATTATAAAGATTTATTATAATATGTTGGGATATTTGAGAATATTTGTTTTGTATTTAATGTGAACAAGAAAAGAATAAAGGCTGCCAATAAATAGCGTTTAATAAATAAATTGTGCAAGTAATAAATAAATTATTTGTGTAATTTAAATCATAAATGCTATGGCTAATCAAATGTTTTTTTTTTATTTCCGTTACATTTACATAAACAAACACAATATTATGCTAGAGTAGAGCCACTAAACTTTAGGGCTGATATTCTAACATAAAATACAGATACCCTGTTCTTGTCTAATAGTAAATACAGTGCTACCAACTTATATATATTCACGGCGTTTCCGTAAATTATTTGTATGGAAACTTTGAACAGTGCCCCTACTATACTCTATTTTTTTAACAAACTAGTACCAAAAAAATGTTCTGGATTGCTATTGGTCCAAGTAGTCGACATAAAGTTTATTTTAACCAATCAGAACGCTTTGTGCTTTTTGTTGATTGCGCGGACCAATAGAAACGCATTCAAAATCTTGGTACTCGTTTTAATAAAATAAACAGACTATAATAAATAAGAGAATTAAACTTTTAAGATCAGCGCTATAGATTGATAGCAATTTACGGTAAATGCTTTTTTCAGTAATACTAGTGTGATGTTTTGTGTGTCTTGGCAATATTTTCTTTTACGAATATTGTATTTGTAGGCTGTTCTATATTTGCATAGCCTGCTTTTTTAAATTATTGATTTATATTGTATATGGTTTTAATGTGTGTTGAATAATTGTGATTATTTTAAAAATGTTTTGATTGAATAATATTTTTTTAACTATTAGTTTATCTGTTACCAACATGATTCCTGTGTTAAGTTTTAAAATTTTATTGGGTTTTAACTTTCAAATAATTGACGTGTTCGAATGGTAAGGTATCCGGTAAACTTACTTTTGCTCGAGGCCTAACATCCCGGCCTCAGGTTATCAAGGCACCATTACCACCTTTGGTGTATCTAGGCGGCATGAATTTCTTACCATCAGGAAATCCGTCTGCTTGTTTGCCTTCCATTATCATAAAAAAATATTACATAAATTAAAAAAAAATGTAGAGTTATTAGTAAGTAGGTGGGTGTTAAAAATATTTTTCCTGACACATCGAATAAATATCCTAAAAAAATATTTTATTAATATTTAAGATTTCGTTAGCGATTAGAGAGAGAAGATGACATGTAGAGTTTGTATTTATTGTATTACTAGCTGTTTACTCGAGGTCATACAAAATAGATTTTTATACTAATTTTCATTCCCCATAATAGTCCCTAATTGGTTGATTTAAAGAAAAAGTAGCCTGTGTTTGAATTCGGGTCTTTACCTATATGGATATCAAATTTAATCACGATCGGTTTATCCTTAAAAGAGCAACAGACAGACAGACTTTCGCATTTATAGTATAAATACCAAGGTCACATGATCAGCTGTTAAAGAACGGTCTTGAAACGAATTTTTTTTCACAATAAATAAAGATTAAAAAAAACTGTTAAAAATATAAAATCTAGCTAGGCTGACAGACGTTATGTCCTAAGATTTTTATGTGAACCTTTTGACAACTAATAAAAAAAATAGCAAAGTAATTGGTGTCTCCGTTTATGCGTGATGGGTTGACCGATGGAAATGGAGATTAATTTTTATTTATAAGACTAACTTATTCGTTTTTTAAAAAATGACAAATATTCTAAAAAAGATTGTATTTTGTTAAATTCTCATTTGTAAATAAAATTGTTGTTTATACATGTTGTATTATTAGTTTTAGTTAGTAGCAGTTTCGCCCTTTCCTTTAACTTTTCTTCATTTCTGCTGGACAGATTTTTATTAAATATAGACTAAGTTACTTTAGCATGGATAGAATGCGCACAAATGTATTTACAAGAGTTGATAAACTTTCACAAACACAAACAGTATATTTCATAGCTAACATCTTGGATATCCAGAGTCGATTTAAGGATAGCGCCCATTTGTATCTAATCGCCTCTGTGGTCTAGCGGTTCAGTTGTTGGACTTGACTGCATGAGGTCCCGGGTCGGGCAACAAAAAGAAAATTGGGTTTTTCTAATTTTCTAATAAAAATAATGTTGCTCGAGATGGGGAATGTGCCCGGTTGGCGATAGGCTTGCCACCTTAGGACTCAGTGTCTTCGGCTAGTCGCGGGTGCCCTGGTTGTGCCTCTGCCTACCTATTCGGGGATATGGGCGTTAAGAAGCCCATTTGGTTGGGACCGGGACGGGGTGTATTACAGAGGAATAATCCGCCTAGATCGCTTTCATACATTTTGTATGGTGCAACGCCTACTTTCCACGCCCTATGTGGAAGTACCAATAAGACTAACGATTCATTTTTATCGTCAATTGAAACAAAAGTGCAGACGCATTAATTTTCATCGACTTTTTGTTATTTTCCCAGTATTGGTCTCCTAATGAAGACGGTAAGGCTTGTAGTACCTACTGCATTTATTGGCACCTACCAATTCCAGTGAGCCGCTACAGGATTCTACCTAGTAAAATTCACGGTGACAAACAAACTGACACTAGACATACTTTGTATAAGAGCCGGACCAACACGGGGTAAATGTAAGGCTGGTTTCAGAGTCACGCCAACCATCGGCACTGACAGACGGCAGACCCATAATATGTATATTTATTTATGTTATTTTATGATATCGGAAGGCAAACTAGCAGACGGATTTCCTGGTGCTAAAACATTCACGCCGCCTAGAGACACCAAAGGTGGTAATGGTGCGTTGCCAACCTTAGGCCGGGATGTTTAGCCTTATCGGCTACCCTATTCTCCGAACTGGAACACGTCAACGACAAGCGCTGACGTTATGGCGACAGGAATAGGTTAGTCGGTGGTACAAATCCGGGCGAGTCGCTGCGAAACTCGACCACCTAGTCATTTGTCACGGTGCTAGTGACGGTAATGTCAACGAGATTATAAAACCAGACTATTGTTTCCCGTAACGGAAAAATATTCGAGAGAAGTCAGAGTATTTTACAGCTTCGCGTATAAACCTAAATAACGAGTTTGTTTATTATGCACTGATGATATCTAATACAGTTTGAGGTCGGTAATATTATCTGTTGATGACATATTAATTGGAAATCAAAGGTCCTGCGACAGCGGCATGATGCACGCGACTGTTATGTAAGTGTCTTCATTGTTTAAATATATTCTTTACCTATACTGATATGGTGTTCGGTTTAAAGGAACTACTTTTAAAATTGGTCCTTACAAATTAACTTCTTCCTATTTTACCCAATTGTTGCATAGATTTTTTTATGATATTGGAAGGCGAAGAAGCAGATGGATTTGCTGATGGTACGAAATTCACGCCGCCCAGAGACACCAAATTAAGGTGGTAATGGTGCGTTGTCAACCTGAGGCCAGGATGTTAGGCCTCTAGCAAAAGTAAGTTTACCGGCTACCTTACCCTCCGAACCGGAACACGTCATGACGTTTTGGTGTCAGGAATAGGTAAGGCGGTGGTACCAATCCGCGTGAGTCGCTGCGAAGCTCTATTATATAGTCAGATGTCACGTTGTTAGTGACGGTAAGCCTATGCTCGCCTTTTACGAGTCCCAAGTGTCAGGATCCTTGCAGGTCTGCCTAGCTTCCTCCACATTTATTATTCTGTTTATACAAAAACGCCCGTTAGACTCTTGATACCGAGCCATTTCATCGTGGATTGTCAACCTGGATCTGACTAAATTCACATCTGTTATTTTTTCTACAAGACTGAAACAATTTTTCAGTTTGCAACATTTTCTTTTAATTTGACTCTCCCTGATCTTACTGTTACGGATCCGGTGAGGGAAAGTAACACTACTACTACTACTATTACATAAAAGATGTGTGATTTCTAAAAATCCCTCGTCAGCAGATGCTAAGGTACGTACTACGTAATAACTATGTTTGTCAAAGCGAAACTGTTTAGTTACACAAAATGTAGATAGGTAGTTCAGTGTTGGTTGTGATGGTTACCAATTTCATTTTTCAACGCCCGACGGGAAAGAGGGGTGTTTTTAGTTTGACGTAACTGTGTGTGTATCTGTCACACTTACATCACAGCTTTTGAACGGATGGACCGATTTCGATGTGGGTTTTTTATTCGCAAAATTAACGAAACCGAATGGTTATTAGCTACATTACCTACGAGTACCCGTAGGTTTTTAAGGGAGTATTGAACATTTTCAAAGTGCTGTCACATGTTATTTTTATAATTCAGAAAACAAGCACACGCTAACCTCGTTGTGGTGAGGCAACCGGGGTCTAAAGGCTCTGTAGATGTTATGGTCGAACATAAGACAATTTGTAATGGCGTCAGGGAAAGCTGAGGAGGATCCCTATGCGGACAAATACAGCCCGGTGAAGTTGTAAAAAGCGCGAGGTTAGAAACACATTAGTCACTAAAAAAACTAACCTGACAAGTTGCTGCACAGCGCTCTATCTCCACGGTATTGTTGGTTATGACCTATTTAAACTATGCTTGACTAGGTGGAAATACCATGGATTAACATGGGCATAAGCATCTACGAGTTGACTGTACAATAGGTATATTTAACACTAGTAACAAAATACTTTGGGTCGTATAAAGTAAAAGTAAATCACTGCATGCTTTCTCATAATATCTAGTACTTCAAGATCCTTAGGACGACGACAGAAAATCAAAAACTAAGCATACTAGCAAGTTATTAGTTTTATTATAACTTTTCAAAATGGCGTCCATTTACATCAATACATCGCTGCATTCGATGGAACCATTGAGAAAAGCACCTTGCCCACTCGGCCTTAGGGGTCTCTTCGACGGCGTTTTGAAACGCAGCCACTACTTCTTCGGCGTCCATAAAATGTTTTTCTCGAATTTTTCTTTTATTTTCGGAAATAAATAAAAATCGCAGGGTGCGAGGTCGGGGCTATACGGCGGGTGACCCAGTAATTCCACGTCTGAGGTCGAAAAATAGTCGATCGTTTGCCTGGCGGTGTGCGACGAGGCATTGTCGTGATGAAGGAGGATCCTGTTGCGAGGTCGTTTCTCTCGAACTTTTTCCAAGACAAGTGGCAAACAGTTGTTAGTGTACCACTCTGCATTAACCGTTTTCTGATCCTCTAAGACAACTGTCGCGTAATGACCTGTCTTTCCGAAGAACGAGGCCAGACATTTGAAATTTTAGGAAATCCGTCAAATTTTTTTCGTTTCCGATTCTATAAATACGTTTGTTAATCTTTTACAAATTAATTTCAGATTAATTTCTTTCCTTTTTCTACAATGTGAAATAAGTTCTCAAATGCCACAAGAACCAGGAAACGTGGAAACATGTAAGTAAAACCACATTCTGGTTAGGAATTTTGGTCAAAATAAATAACTGAACAAGCAGCGTCTCCTGACGGTAAGAGATCACCGTCACCTATATGTAACATATATGTTACTGGAGCGTTGCTGTCATATGAGCGTAATATTAGGTCTTGTGTGTGTAAGCCCTATCCTCTAGAGCAGAACATGACAATGGCGAGCATTGATTCTATGGTGGCTGTAGTAGTACCCATCCGGGAAGCTATTAGGGCGCCTGATGTACTGGTGTAATAATCCAATTTCCATCTGTATTTCTAGATTACTATTAACATTCGACAATTTTTTCAAAATTTATTTGACAATCATGAGTATTTTAATGAACTGCCACTTTGAAGGGTGCCACAATTGCCATACATAAAATGTTATCCTACAAAATTAAAAAAATACCTTTGTCGGTGTTAGCGAAACTACTTTTATTAATAGCTTAATACTAGGCTTACTTTACGCCTAATCTAAGCTAATCTTAGTAATATTTATAACTGCAAAAAAATCTTTGTTTAGTCACAATTTTTTTTAGTAAGTGATTTGTTAAATTGCAAGTAATAAATGTAACTGCATTTTTTAGTTACATCTCTAAAATATATTTTACATAAGCTACACAGTGCGTATGGCCATCAAGTTCTGGCACATATTCTACTGAAGCACCCTGTGTTGACATTTGTCATTTCAGTAATTATTTCGAAAATTGTACAATAACTACTTACAGTACTACTATTTGAATTAAGCGCTTCGGCTTTACACTTTTTACACTTTATCCTTTTATTTGTAAATTGGCTGACTTAATCTAAATTTAAGCGAAATGATTAATTATGTGTAATAACAACTCTACATAGATTTAAAATATATTCTGATTTCCTAAGCTGAAGGAATATAGCCAAAGCGCATAATTTAAATAGTACTACTGTAAATGTATAATGGATGTTTCTATTTGCGGATTCTGTCTAATTAACTGTTGTAGGTAACTGTTTTTGAATTTCTGCTGCGATTGGAAAAACTGATGACTGAATGTGATTGGAATATTAACGTAATAGATTCTAATAACACAACGCATTAACTACTATAAATTTTACAGAATCACAATTTAATATTACATATTACTGCCCCGACCAGACGGAACGCTTGTTTGGACTTAATAGCAAGTAATGTTATAACCACCCTGGGAGAAATTCAGTATGTTGGTTTGTCAGATCATGAAACAGGCCAGATGCTGACCATCGAAATTAAAAATCTTAAAAATTTACAATTTTATTACGAATACTGAAGAGACTATAGCAAAGAGAATAAACATAAGTTTCTAAATTGCATTGAAGCTCTATCTTTTGAAGAATTATATCAAATGACTGACATTAATAAAGCGTTTGAGAACTTTCACGCAACTCTAACTTTATTTTATGATCTGTGCTTTCCAACATTGAGAGTTAAAGAATCCCGAAAAAGAACAAAATTAAATTGGCTGATAAGAGGATTAAAAATATCTTTCAAAACAAAAAGACATTTATATTTAACAAGTATATACTCCAAATCCTATCGAAATAATTTCAAAGAAAAATATAATACGTATAAAAAAATATTAAAACAATGTTTTATGTTGGCACAAAGAAATTACAGTAGCAGTTACATAAGTAAAAATAAAAACAAGTGTAATGCAAGTTGGACATTAATTAAAAATGTAACTTTAGATGAATCATTAAAACACAATGATTTTGATTCTAAGGAGGTAGGTGGAGTGGAATTGACAAACCCAGATGAGATAGTAAATTATTTTAACAATCATTTTATAAATATAACTAATGACTCTCAGTCATATTTTGATAATATAAACAGCGATATAATTTGTGACGGAATTCAAAAAAACTCTAGCTCAATATTTCTATTCCCAACAGAGGAAAACGAGGTTAAGAAGGTCATTTTAAAATTGAATTATACAATTCTGTTGGTTTTGATAATATTACCGCAGAAATTTTAAAACTGATCGTGTCTAAAACTAGTCATAGTATATATTTAATAAATTTATCATTTGAGCAAGGTTGCTATCCATCAGCACTTAAATACTCTATAGTGAAACCTATTTATAAAAATGGTGATAGAAGCCAACTTAATAATTATAGGCCAATAACGTTAATACCTATTTTATCAAAAGTTTTCGAAAAAGTAATGTATGATAAATATGTTTTTTAAATAAACATAATATATTAAGTGAAAATCAATTCGGATTTAGAAAGGGATCTTCTGCTACACAAGTTTGTTTCAATCTGATAAAAGATGTAACAGAGACTTTAAATGAAAAAACCAGAAAAGTTGCAATTTTTCTCGATATGAGCAAAGCTTTTGATTTTGTAGACCATCAAAAGCTTTTAAAAAAATTAAATGCCTACGGAGTAAGAGGTAAAGCGTATGACTGGATAGCAAGATATCTTAAGGAGAGAAAACAATGTACACAAATATCAAAAATAAGTGGCCAAGAAAAGCGTACTTATAGGTCTATCTGGAAAATAAATGCAAAAGGTGTCCCTCAAGACAGTATATTAGGTCCACTATTCTTTTTAGTCATTAATAATCTTCCCGATAATAACAATCATAAATGTATACAATTTGCAGATGACACCACTATTCTTATTAAAGAGATATCTAATATTAATTTTCAAAACGATATTAATAATACATTTAAGGACGTTGCCCTTTGGCTCAATAGAAACAATCTTTCAATTAATGCTAAGAAAACAAAAATTATGGAATTTAAAACAAAAAATTCAAAAGATATGCCACTTTCCATTAAACTCCACCGTGAACCTATAGAAAAAGTTAGCTACCATAAGTTTTTAGGTATTATTATAGACAATCAATTAAATTGGAAACCTCATGCTGACATGGTCTGCAAAAAAATTAACAAATTTGTGTTTGCTTTAAAAATAATTAGCCAAATAGTATCAATCGAAGCAGCTTTAAATGCATACTACGGATATGTCTCATCTGTGTTAAGCTATGATTTAATTATTTGGGGAAACTCTACTCATTCTCATACAGTATTCATTGCCCAAAAAAGTGTGTTCGAGCTATAGCTAAAAAAAGCTTTATTTGTAGCTGTAAACCATTATTTTAAATGCTTAAAATTCTATCTCTTCCATCTTTATATATTAAACAAATGTGCTTATTTGTCAAGAAATATATGTGTCATTTTACTACTTTTGAGGAATTGCATGGCTGCAGTAGCAGAAGAGGGAATAAGCTGGTTCTACCTAGTAGTCGATTAACTCTTTATCAAAATAATGTATATTGTATGGCAATTAAAATATATAACAAACTGCCAAAAAGCATTACTAATTTGAATTATACACACTTTAGAAATCAGCTTCATCAGTGGTTATTACAAGAACAATTTTATTCTGTTAAAGACTATTTAAATTATAATGCCAAAGAAAAATGTTAGATTTTAGTACGATTACAAAATAAATAATTTACAACAACACTTTCTGTTGCTGAAATAAACGTCACTTAAACAACACATATTTGTTGTAGACATAGGTATAATTAGTAATTTTTTTTTATAATGATGTTTTGAATGACTGACCTGACTTTATTTTTGACATTTGCAAAGTCTCATGTTTCTCAATTTTATTTTAAAGTAGTTTTTAATTGTTAATGATATTATATGCATTTAACCCGCAATATCAGATATTAATTTTATTTTTTTTATGTTTTGAATAATAGAAAATAAGTACTTGACATGTAATTTGTTATAAGAAAACGGATTATTTTTAACTAAGTATTGTTTAATAATATCGCTACAATTTTTAAATATTAATTGCTTAGGTAAAATTAAAATTTGTAAAATTTTTCAAAACAAATTTGCATGCCAAAATGGTGAAATAGGCCTGTATCTACTTTTACTACATCAAAACAACTCAATTCTTAAAGAGTACTTACAGTAGCTTATAAACGGGATCACAACCGGTATTTGAACTCATGTATACTGAGTTTTACTAAACTCGGTTGTCAATATAATCGGTGAAATCAGCTCTAAGACTGTGTAACATGACGATCTTAGAGTAATATAGCGTTAATATTCTAAGATGACGATGTTAATACGAGTACGATGTTTTAGTACCCACATGGAATAAAAAAAAATGGATTGACTAATATCGGACGCTGGAGTCGTTACACCTCGACTACGATAAATAATTGTAATATATTTAAATTCAGCATCAGCTCAACCGCCCGTCAACTGTGAAACAGCGAGGTCGGTAAAAGGACAGTGCGTAGAAAGAGCTCGCTGCGATTATGGTACAAACGCCATCGACTCCACACTATATGCATCAAGAGGGTACAATAAGTAAGTTTATTTAGGTACACTAATATTAAAGGGGGAAAGATTTGATTGTTTTAAATAGGCTTCAAAACTACTGGACCGATTTGAAAAATTCTTTTACCATTGGAAGCCGATATTATCTTATATGTTACATCATTTCTAGGAAAAAATAAAGTTTTCTTCACCCGTGCGGAGCCGGTAGTACTGCTTCCGGTAGTAGTTATAAAATTGTGATTGGTGTTATAAAAAAATAAGTTGCCCCTGTAATAAAAATAATAGAATAGAATAACTCTTTATTGTGCACCAAACTACATAAAATAAATACACTAAAAATAAAACTTAAAAATTAAGTGATACAACACAAAGGCGACCTTATCGCCAAAACAGCGATCTCTTCCAGATGGAGATATAAACAAAGAAATATTGCATTGAGGTGCCTTAATAAATATAATAATATAGTAAATAAATAAACGAAAAAAGAATATAATGCATAAAATATCAATTGGAATAAAATTATTTTAAGGCAATAGAAAAACAGGTATAAAGTTAAGTTTAGCTCACTATAGCTCACTTTAGCTCACTAATGACCAAGGTCATTTAATTCCTGCTTGATTACCTTCCGACTTCCCGTAATTTAAATATAATATGTTAGAATTGCTAAGAATATTCGGATATCATTCGGTATTCGGCTTATCTAGCTTATTTTTTTAAATATTCGCTATCGCAACAAATAACATTCCGTATTCGGCTGAATAGCGAATTTTGTAAAAAAGCTTGAAATATTTTTTTTATTTCAAAGTATTACCATATTATAAATATTACCGGCACATATTACGATTAGTCGATTATTTTTGGCCTAGGGTCTAGTGTAAACACGCCCAACTCCACTGACCAACCGGTGGGGCTCGGGTTCGATTCCTGACGGCAATCATATTAAATATATACATAATAATATAATAAATAACCTAAACAAATAATATAATTTTTTTTATATTAAATTTATAGACGTAGAAAATAAGAGAAATTGAAAATAAATGATAATAAATAAATAAAATTTGTGTGATGAACATTTAGATGCCTGCATTTTCGGGACTGGGTGTTTATTATATTTATTCTGGTATCTGTTTAAGTATATCTATGTATTAAAATCGTCAACTAAAGCCCATGATACAAAACTATAATTTTCTTAATTGGGGTTAGATTCAAACTGTGTATTTGTATCCAGAGATATTTATTTATTTACTTGGATTTTGTTTTTTTTTACTTATATTTATTTATTGTGACGAATGAGTGCAATTTATTCGGGTTTTATGAGAGCAAGATTGCACTTTACTCCATAAATTATGTTCGTAATAACTTGCTTTATTTATAATTACACGCTACTGTCATAAGATTAATCTTTGTGAGTTTTGCATGATGGATTTGGATTTTTAAGGATCTGCCGTCCGATTTAGGCGATCGGTTTATAAATAATACTAAATCTAATTTCCCAAAGTATTTTTCGCTGTACCTATATATTTTTTTGAATATTGTTGCCACCGGTTGACGATAATCGAATATCCGGTATCCGTCAAAATCCCCAATCGTTGCAGATGCCACGAATAGTGATCGAATATGTCTGTGTGATCGGTGTTCCCTTCAGCATAAAAGCTTTTTTTTTTTCAGGATTTGTGCAGGTAATGAAGTATGCTGTCCGTTCTCGTTTATCGTTATACAAACCGAACCTGAACCTAATTTTATGGAGGATGAACTAAATTACGAGATTATGTAAAGAGGAATGGAAAACTCTACGTGTGATAGCACTAGACTATGTGTATAAATAATGGATTATGTGCGTAAAAATTGAATTACGTGTATAATTAATGAATTAATGTGTATAATTCAAGAAATATGTTTTTGAAATCTTAATCTCCTTTCTTCCTTAAGACATCCAGTCACACAAGTCATTAATAGTCATTATTATTCCAGTGAAGTCGATATCCTCACATCCCTACACAAAAAATCAATGAAACAAGCAAATCAATTTCAATTAACGCCTATGCCACAAAAAAACTAATTCCAAACTTTATACGTTGCAAAGCAAACATGAAGAGGGGATTCCTGGTAAAAGATTTTTTTTTGTTATACTAGCTGCTACCCGCGGCTTCGCCCGCGTAGTCTACTTATTTAATATTTAACTCTCCAAAGCTACCCGTTGAAATTTTAAGATGAAAAACGGCCTACGTCCTTCTTCAAACTCTAATCTATTTTTATTTAAATATCATCTAAACAGTATTACACGATGATGTTCTGGAAAGAATAAATTTAGAAAGTAGTGCACTGAGCACAACCGTTCCATAAGGAGTCAACCACGCGCATACCACGCGTCTGTGTCGCGCGGTCTTTAGACTATAGTGTTAACGTAGTGATTATATTCTATTTGATAGCGTTATTTTAAAACTGTGATATCTCCTAAGATATTCATTCAAATCGAGTGATGTGAAATGCAATTTTGTTTTAAATTAAATACTTGTGATGAATGACGTATTTTTTTGGATAGGGAATAACATCGTGTTTATAAAATAACCTTTGTAAATAATGCATTATTTTAAAACAAATTTGATAGTGAGCTAACCTTAAAAGATAGAAATGTGCTGTTACGGACTTTTAAAGGGGAACAATTCTTTCATAGATGATTTTTACGAAACTTTCACCGTTAACGCAGCGCACGTTCTCAATAGGAAAAAATCCCCCGATTTTAAAACATTTATCATTGGTGCTACGCTCCTATTGATCTTAGCGTGATGATGTATAGCCTATAGCCTTCTTCAATAAATGGACTTTCTAACACTGAAAGTTCAAGCAAACAAACAAACAAACTCTTCAGCTTTTTAATATTAGTATAGATAGTATAGACTTTGGTTCCGAGCTCTTGCAAAAAAATATAGACGAACTGCTTTCATACCAACTTAGTCATAAAAGGCGAGTTTCCGTTCATTTTATTAAGAGAAAAATCAGGAAAATTAATATGGCTATACTAAATACATTTAGCGGTGTCGTAGTTTTGCACGTTTCCATGTTTATGTTCTTGTATAATAAGGTTGATAAGTATACTTTTGATTAAATTTTCGCTATAAAAAGTAGCCTATGTTCTGTCATTCCTCATTAAGTGTCTAAATACAAAGTTTCACTGTTATAAATTATCTTCAAAAATGACAATTTTCCATACGAACATTCATCACCTCTTTTTACCCATTCTCCCTCATTTTTTAGTGATAAAAAGTAGCCTATTATCTTTCGTTTATCATAAAGTGTCTAAATACAAAGTTTCACTGTTACAGCTTTAAAAATAACGAATTTCCATATGAACATTCATCCCCTCTTTTTACCCATTCTCCCCTATTTTTTGCAATAAAAAGATGCCTATGTTGTTCCTCAGGGTCTATTCTATACTATTATATCTGGTTCATTGTTATGGGCTTATGGTAAAAATGACTGTTAAATATTTTTCCTACGCAAATTGTGCCACCCCCGTTAACCCTCATAGGGGTTGATTATCAAAAAACGTTTATATATGTATCTCATAACTTGTATTGCAGAGCATTATTTCAGTGTCACGCAAAATATTTCAATAAAATTAAATTTCCCATACAAACTTAGCCACCCCCTTTAACCCCTAATGGGGGTGAATTTTGAAAAACCCTGAGATACGTGTTTCATCATTTGTATTAAAAATAATTAATTTAAAGTTTCATGCAAAAATGTGCAATAAAAATATTTTTCTCATACAAACTTTGCCACCCCTTTTAACCCTTTTAGGGGTTGAATTTCCAAAAAATAATATGCCTATGTCCTTCTCATGAATGCTAACTATCTACATACCAAATTTCAGCAAAATCGGGTGGGTGGTTTAGGCGTGAAAAGATAACAGACAGACAGAAAGAGTTACTTGCGCATTTATAATATAAGTGTGGATTGGTTGCCTCCCGGCACTGGGCTGGGATGTTGAGCTTCTAATGTAGGTATCACTCAATACGGACTACATCTGACGGACTGATTTTATGGCGACAGGAATATGTACCTACAGGGGTGGATTTTATGGCGACAGGAATATATAGAGTAGTGAGTGACAACTCACGTAGGAAATCCTGATAATGAAGAATAAAAACTGCTTAATAATTGAGGAAGGAGATACTTCAGATAGACAAATTTTGTCTATCGTTGTGTTTTGTTTTATGCGTAGTTTTTTATCATCTTAAAGGAGCTGAATGTTACTCAAAAGTTGTTTTTTTATTCTTTTCATTCGCCTATTATCTACAATTTTGGTCGAAATTGACAGGGTCAATCTTGAATCTCAATTTTATGCAAATTGGAATATGATTTGTCATTTTTACACTCTTGAACACTATACTAGGGAGTTATTACCATCTGTTCGGTTCTTATCGAAATTGGTGGGTAGAAGTGATCTGCCAAACTTTATTCCGTGTACCGTCCATATGTCGACGGCGATGTCACCGCCGTGACATTCCTTCTTCCGCCGCGAACCATCAACGAAGATAAACGTTGCTTGGGTCCATTGTGTGAACGTTTGACATTAACATTTTGTGCCTCAATATTGGCCGTGCTAATTTGTGAACAAAACCAATCAACAAGAAAGGGTGTACTAGAACGACTTTGTGGAAGCAGAGGTTCGTGGTCTTCGGCAGAAGGCGGTCCGGATAAGGTTAGTGGATCTTTCTTATTCTGCCATTTTCCTAAAAACTAGTAGCCCTCCATATTAAATTAATTAATTATACAGTCCATCCATCGAAGATACCAGCGACCTTAAAATATACACTCAAAAAACCCTACACCATCTAATTAATATTTTTTTAATTAATGGGTTATTTGGCAACTGTTACTAGTTCACTAGTTGTGTGGTGTGTTGTGTAAGTTTAAAATGACACATATTCGATTCTAATTACCAATTAGAATCGAATATGTGTCATCATGTGTCATGCATGAAATCGAAATTCAAGAGTAACGCTACGGTCAGCTTCAGCAATTCGTGCTTATCAAAAGCATACGAATAACCACAAAATCTATGCTATATCTATGCTTACAAAATTTGGACTTTTCCCTCAATTTGAGTATAATGAGTATAGGTCATAGGTATCACCTGTGACGTCTCTGTAACAAAAATGTTGAAATTCGCCGAGGCTTTTTTTTTCATTAATCTATGAATATCCATAAAACTACGAGTATGAATCTTGAAAGTAAGAAGAAAAACACAAATACGCACACATTTTAAATCAAATTTAATAATGAGTTACAGTAAAATTGCTGAATTGAATTTTTGATTGAACTATGACACTTCATACCCACACAGGCTACATTTCGTGCATCGACGATCGTTAGTTCTTCCCCGACGTTTGGATTCTGTTGCTTTACAATCATGTTGCTTTCTCGGCCTTGATCTAGATCTAGATCTTTGTATACTGCGTGAACTGTTAAAATTAAATAGTTAAGACACTTGAAAAAATTACAAACCGCATCGCCTCTGTGGTTTAGCGGTCCGGGTGTTGGACTTGACTGCATGAGGTCCTAGGTTCGAATCCCGGGTCGGCCAACAAAAAGAACATTGGATTTTTCAATTTTTCTAATAAAAAAAAATGTTGGTCGGGATTGGAAATGTGCCCGGTTGGCGATAGGCTTGCCACCTATCACACTGTGGGACTTAGTGTCTTCGGCTAGTCGTGGGTGCCTTGGTTGTACCTCTGCCTACCTCTTCGGGGATATGGCCGTGAAGATACTTACAAACCGCCTCTCGTTCGGTATGGGAATTAATACAGGAGGTCTCAAGTTCGATTTCCTGCGGGGCTATTCAGTATCTTTTTAGTGATTATCAAAGTGGGTAAAGTGTACATCAAATAGCTGTCAAATGACGTGTTTTGTATTTGCTATCTCTATTGTATTTCTGTTGGCCAAAGGAGATAGCAAATATGAAACACGTCATTTGACCGCTATTTGATGTACACTTTACCCAGTGATCATCAATAAAATGATACTGAATCAGCCCCCTTGGTTTTCAATAAAAACAATTGTAGTATCGTATTTTTGGCTAGTCGTGGGTGTTCTGGTTGTACTTCTAACTACCGCTTATGGGGGCAACAATATTTTTATTAATACTAGCTGTCCCGGCGAACTTCGTTCCATCTGCTCTGTTTTAGCGAGACTAACGAACAGCAATTGATTTTATATATAAGAGAATTAGGCGAAGTTATTTTTTATACTTATATGAAACGGATAGTAATATTGGTGAGTCTAAAAATAAAGGAAAATGGTATTTTTGAATATTATTGCAGTATACCTGGTCTGTATAGTGTATTGTCTCCCATTGCTACATAGAGATATTTAGATTAAGAACGGTTAGTATATTATAGCATCTAAAATCATCTGTTTAAAGTTAATCATAAAACATACATTAATCTCTCTTTTTAACCGACTTTCTAACGAAGACGAGGTTATATGTTCGACTCCTACTTTTTGTGTGTTTTTAAAATGATAGTCAGCGAACAAGCACACAGGTCTCCTGATGGTAAGAGACAACAGTGTGGCTATAGACACTATAGATGTTACAGGTGCGTCGCTATCCTTTGGCCGGAGTGCTAGGTCTATTGTTCAGATCTAACAGCTATCCTACCTTATTGACCGGAACCTGATAGAGTCATTATGGCGGCAGGAATAGGTACCTAAGGCGGTGGATCCCTACCCGGGCAATTTGCTGCACAGCAGTCGACCACCAGTGGTCTTGTTGGTACTGACCTATTATTAACAGGGCTCGCCTCTTACGAGCTGCCTGGCAGAGAGGCATATGGTCTACTCTAAACAGCAGACCCGGACACATGGGGAAAATCAATTATATGCTTATATCAATTATATGTTTCTCCCTAATTTCTAAACCAACTTTTAATAATTTTTTTATTTGAAATAGTATCCTTCCTAGGTGGTCGCATTGCCACTAAGTCTGGATCTGATGGTGGAATCCAACGAAAGTCGAGAAAAGCATGTTTTGTTAGGTACGTAGATGATTTATTTATTGAAATCGAAGTATTTTGCAATTTTACTCTCTGAAATTGTTATGTCTTCCATGTTAAGAACATTCCTCCAGGAAAAAGACATACCTGGATCTAGATTGTCTCCGAAAAGGTTGCTGGTGCAGCACGTCGCCCATGTTGTAGGTCTTGAACAAAATCTCCCGGTACTGGTACAGGAAGTAACCCAGACTTAATACACCTGCCAGCTGTAATACATCAATTAACTTAGTATCTTCACGCCCATATCCCTGAAGGGGTAGGCAGAGGCACAAGCAGGGCACCCACGACTAGCCGAAGACACTAAATCCCATAGTGTGATAGTTGGCAAAAATTTTAAAGTTGAAAATATACACTTTCTATTTTTAATTCCTTGACCGATCCAGGGTCGAACCCGCCACCTCAATAAGTAAAGTCCGACGTTGGAGAGCTAGATCTATTGCATCTTTGCTGCCCAATTTGTGTTTTCCTTTATTTTCAAATGAATATTCTTTTCGATTTGGTGTCAACTAAGGAATGCAATCCCGATCCCGCGAGATCTTGATCTTGCGAGATCTCGTGTGATTTGTCGGGATCAATCCCGAAGCACAATATGACGAGATCCCGTTCGAGATTGACGGGATTGGGCGGTAATGGTCTGTGATGCTACACATATCAGAACATACGTTGCGTTTCATGATTCGAAAGCTAGATGACCTAGAAACTCCTCTCTCAGAAAAGTTGGTCTCTTCGATGAACAATCGTATCTCCGAGCGTCAAATAAAAGCAACTGAAGCGATGTTATATTTGAAAAATCCAAATAATTATCAAGATGACTTGGAGCAATGGAAAGGCAACGAGACATTCCGATTGCCTAGTAAATATCTCTTATGGAAAGAAATTAAAAATATAATTACATGATTATATTGTAAAGAGCCAAACCAAGTAGAGATTAATACGTCAGTATTGAACGAAGATGACTTGCCAATATCTATGATTGCAGAGGATTTAAATTTAAGTGATACTGCTACACAAAGTAATACTTCCCTTCAAGAGGAATTAGAAGAAACTCTGCGAGCGTCTAAAAGTCCTTTTAGACGTGTACCCACAAGCTTAGATAAATTAGTCAGTAATAAAAGAAGAAATGGATTTATTTGAGTGTGGAGGAAGAAAGAGGTAGATTTTTCGCATGACGTGTTTCGGTTCGGATGTTGAGGTAGCCGGTAAACTTACTTTGGCTCGATTCTTAAATTAAATTTAAATTTCTTATCATCAGGAAATCAAGTCGGAGAAGACGTTCGCAGCAGCTGGTTACATTGCAACAGACATTAGATGCCGGTTAGCAGATAGTACTCTTGATACACGTTGTTTTTTAAGAAGTTACTTTCAAAATCACCCGTAACTACTTTTTAATGTCCTTGAGCTATACCTACTTTTGTTTAGATTATGTTCATGTTAGTAAAATTGTTAATTGAGTAGTTAGGAATATTAGAGTATTAATAAAGGCTTTTGTTTTCTTTTAAATAACATTTTGGTTTAATTAACCTCACTATCACAAACAAGCAGTTTTCATTATATTCAGTAACGTGATTATATTTTTTAACTAGACGAGATCCCGAAAATATCGGGATCCCGCGGGATTGAGATTTCTAATCCCGAGGGATCTCGACTTTACGATCTCGAGACGGGATTGCATTCCCTAGTGTCGACGCCTTACCTACAGCTACCATAGCGTCAGTTTTTACTATTGTCGTACTTTAGTATGAAGAGTACGTATCTCGATAAATAGCCGGAATAAAGAGGCAGAAATAGGCAGGCCTGTGATGTGAATCCGCAAAAGTAACGGACGCGAACTTACGTACTACTTCAAGAAGATTTTTCCCGTCTGCTCATTGTTTTTTATGATATTGGAAGGCAAACAAGCTGACGGATTTCCTGATGGTAAGAAATTCACGGCGCCTAGAGACACCTAAAGTGGTAATGGTTGAGCAAAAGTAAATTTACCGGCTGCTATACCCTCCAAACCGAAACACGTCATGACGTTTAGGCGGCAGGAATAGGTAAGGCGGTAGTACTAATCCGGGAGAGTCGCTCCGAAACTCTACCACCTAGTCAGATGTCACGGTGTTAGGGACGGTAAGCCTGTGCTCGCCTTTTACGAGCTGTCTGTCAGGAAATCAGATGGTCTATTCTGGAAAAGAACCCGGAACAACACGGGGGCCCTCACATCCCTAACCCCACGTTACAAATTCGATCATTTGAATAATAATCACAGTTTGAAATGGATATAGGTATTAGGCTTTAATGGACGTTCCTATTATTTTCACTAATGGATACATAATTGATGTAAATAATTTGAATAATAGCCTTCATAGGAAAGGTTCAGTTTGTGTTACTTATATAAGTTAGTAAGTTATAAATAAATTAATAAATAAAGTTATAAATTAATAAATAAATATCCCTTGACCAGTTACACAAATTGAATATAACTCCTAAGCAAATTATATGCTTGTGTTATGGGTGTTAGTAAACGATACTAATACATAGAAATATAAGTAAATAAGTTCATCACACAAATGCCTGCCACCGTCGGAAATCGAGTGGTTGTTCAGTGTGGTTAGGCGTGTACGCTAGCCACTCGACCAACGACCTTAACCTCGAAGAGGTAGGCAGACTTACAATAACAGTACCCTTTATTAACTGAAGACACTTAGGTCCCACAACAGGTGGCAAACCTATCGCCAACTAGGCGTATAATTACTACCTAATTTATAATAGAAATTTAAAACAACCACGTTATTGTTTCGAATCCTCTGTGGATTGGACCATCTGGAAAGAGTCATTACCAACAAGACCACTGGTGGTGGACTGCTGTGGAGTGAGCCGCCCGGGTCGGGATCCACCGCCTTGCATATTCCTGCCTCCTAGTGACCCTCATATTGCGGTCTGGAAGGTAGAGTAGCAGGTTGACTTGCAAATCAGGCGTAACTCTCCAGCCATAATAAAACGAGATATTACATGGTATCTTTAGGCGACAGATCTCTTACTATCAAGGCAATGGCTGTTCGCTGTACTGTCACTAAAAACACATTTTGAGTTGCCCACTCCGGGAATCGAACCTCATGTAGTCAACTTTAACATATTTTTATGATATGGAAATGAAAACAAGTAGTAAGAAATTTACGCTGCCAATAGATAACAAAAAAGTATCTTAACATCCATATCCTCGAAGTAGTAGGCAGATACACAACCAGGGCATCCACGTCTACCCAAAGACACTAAGGCCCACAATGTGATAGGTGGTAAGCCTATTGCCAACCGGGCACATATCCAATCCCGGACGTTATTTTTGTCAGAAATATGAAAATGAACAATTTCTTTTTTTTGCTGCCCGACCAGGGTGCGTTGAAAATTCAAGTCCGACGCAGAGCGGCTAGACCACAGAGGTGATAACAAAATAACAGAAGTACATAACAAAGGTAGTAAATGATACATAATCTAAGGTTGGGGTGGTAGTACTCATTCTTGTGTAAATTTAACGAATCTTCCGCTCCCAGACCTGAATATGGACAGTGGCAAGAACCAGTGTTGGATTTGGTAACAGGCCCTACAGGCCGCGGCCTAGGGGAGGCAGATTTTAGATATATAATATTGAAAATCATTTTAGAAAGTTACATTTGGCGGATACGGAGTATTTTCTCTCGTACAAAATATAAATGCTGCCCTGGCGAGTTCTGTAATTTCGACAGGAAAAGGTTGTAGCTATCCGGTTAGTTCTATGCATAAATCTACCTCCAAAAAATTTAGCCAATATTTTTTTTTCCTTTATTTAATGAGGTTTTATCCTAGTGGACATGTCACCTCAATAGTGCAACATTAAACACAATAAAAATAATTAAAATAAAAAAAACTTAAAATCTTATCTTAGCCATACTATAGAGCTCGCGTTCTCAGATAGTGGGAACGCCAAAAGGCTGTTTACCTACATCTAACTTTGTAGCCAATTTGAAAGAAAACTGCACAAATAGCATTTTCCGCAATTTTTTCATTGAATTTCGTTCCAATTTGTTTATTAACCACTATCGGAAAACGACCAGAGCGATATTTCAATTTTGACGTGTCTGAGTGTATGTGTGTCTGTGGCAACTGACATTTAAACGTTGAATAGACTGACGAACGAGCACGCAGAGCACTCTTGAAAGTAGCATTAAACACACCTATTAGATATCCTACTGAAAACCTATATTCTGATACAGAACTAAGTATAAGACAATTATATTACTTAAGGGTAGCAATGTGCGTTCATAAAAATGTAACTAAATCTGACAATTATGAGAAACAACACTTAGGCAAAGAATTTTTTTGACTCCCTTATTCAACACCGAAAACAACCTTTGCCCAGCGATAATAGTGACTTCCTTTTTTCAAATATTTATAACAAGCTAAACAGATTATTTAATTTTAAAAACTGTACTGTCAGACAAACAAAAATGTTATTATCAAAAGGACTCTGCACGTTCGAAGACACTGAAAATTTAATTAAAATCAATAAATAAAGTATAATCCGTACGCAATATCTTTATACGTAATTAAGAAACAAAAAAAAACTGTATTAAGATCGACTAGCCTTAAGCTTATTTATGTTAAACGTAACTTCTCCCCCACAGGACAGGCTCAGCCTAGTGTGGGGGCCAGAAAATTGTAATAGCTTGTAACTTGGTTTTTGCTAAATAAATATTTTTATTTATTTTATTTCTATGCGGTTTTTTGTATAACAGTTGAAATTATCGATATGGTTTTTACTACATTAATGATATTAATATTTTTTTTAATTTAAGAGTATTTTCTTTTCATTTCTTTTCATATAAGCAATTAAATGATTGTGGTATGTATGAGTGATAGCCTAGGATACTAACATAAAATATGTTTTTAAACTGTTAGATATAGATATACACATCTGTTTATTTTAAAAACTTGTCCCTGTCGGAAATAGAAGAAGAGCCCTAGCTCTACATGGTCAGCGCTTATGCTAACCTCTGAACCGACAAGCAAGTTGTTTCCGTTCTAAAGTAGGAAGTATTGCTTATTATCTCTGCGGTCATAATTATGAAATCCTAAAAACCATTAGTTTGAAACAAATCGAATAACTAAGTTATAACAAAAGAGATGCTTTTAAGATACGCTTAATGTAGATTAAGGTGTAATCATTTCCAATATACCTATATACAATTTAATATAATACGCGTATTTTGAAAGTTTATGGCTATTGTATAAACTGAAAGCCACATAGGAACAGATTACTAGTAATGGTATTAAGTCATTTTGCTTGCTTTATGAAGCCTTGTCTTTGATACTAAATTTTAATAAATAAGAAATTAATTCAGAAAAGTCAAAACAAGGTAAATAAACAAAATGTAAAACATATCTACCTACTTATTCCCTTATTTAAGTGTTTATTTATATATACAAGCTGACCTGGCGAACTTAATTCACTTGGCATTCAATACTCTCTCCCTAAACTGTAGGGGGACTTAGCATGAAGATATGTATATTTTATGTAAGATACATGTACTTTAAAATGTTTCGCTACATTACAAACTTCAATTTATTTGCTCATTTTATATTGAATGTTTTTTATAAACTACAAAACGTAGAATATGGAAAAATGTTATTTTACAATGTGTACAACAGACTAAAAGTAAAAAAAAACGATTAAATTAAATCGGACCACGTGTTTATGAATTATAGCCCAATTGATATTATTGACTTTTACCTCTCTGCCCCAGAAACCCCTGTAGTGAGCGGGAAGAAAGGTGTCCTTTAACCTTTCTCGAAACATAAACTACTGACCAGCTAAAATTCGATACGATAGGTTCAGTTCGGCGTTATTCACGGTCACGATATAGACACACAGACAGATAGACGGAAACAAAAAATACTAAAAATGTGTTCTGTTGTCCCTTATTACCTATACGCTTTTTTTTTAAATTTCTTCAACGTACGGAATTCTCTATTCTACAGTTCTAAAGGTAAGTATAGACTGTTAGCTGTTTCATTGAACTACGTTCTGCCAGTTTGCGTTTTCGTTTGTTGTTCGAACCCGGGACCCCATGAAGTCAAGTCTAACAACCGAACCACTAGACCACAAAATATCTATTCCTTCCATTATAACGTTAATTGCACCAACCGCAACCAAATACGTTAATATATACAGACTTATTTATCTTTAGTTCTAAAGCCCTGATGATGATGTAAATAGGGAAGCCGGTTGGCTCAAGTACAACATAAAGTGTTAAATAAAGTGTATTGTGGAAAAGTACAAGGGTTTACCTTAAAAAAAAAGTGTTTCAAAAAGTAGTGTAAAAGGCAGTCTATGGCGCTACCGGAGGGGACAGACAGAATACAAATGACGCTTTTGCTTGTAAGCTACAACTGAGAACTATAAATATTAGGTACTTACCTGCTTTATTGAGATACATACATAAATAGATACAGGCGCTGTTTAACAATGTCATACAAACAATTTATGAAGGCTCTAGCAAGTATACTGCTGCAAACTCATAGTAAGGGCCGTCGTTAATCTTCCTACAAAAAACCTCCATCAAATGTTTAGAATTGTTTGTAAACGAGTTCATCTATTTTCCCTAGATGTCAAAGCAAGAAACCAAACCTACCGCGATATTCAGCTGCCGGACTCTTATGAAGTCTACTACAGCGTTTATAAAATCCTCCATCTTCAGACTTTACGCCACGTACGCAGACTTCTGCAAAGAAACCTCGCTACATGGTCTCAAACACACTGTTGCAGACAATTTTTATTTTTTTGAACGGTAATTTTCACTATATTTTAATACAGCATGGTGACACCAATATAACAGTTCGTTGTTGACAGATTCTATTATTTGAATTTTGTTTTGACAGAAGAGTTTTGATGCTTTTCATACGAAAGGCAAACAAGCTGACGAAATATAGGTATTCTTAGGTTTTTACTACCTTAAATTGCCTAGTGCCTAATGAAAAATTACAAGTGGGAAACTTTCTCACTCAAGGCTACCGGTTATTCAAACACACCAAACTGAAAAACGACAGAGGCGGTCTTAGAGGTTTCACCGTGTTGGTCCGGGCTCCTTCGCAGAATAGACCATCTGCCTTCCTGCCAGGCAGCTCGTAAAAGGCGAGTTACCGTCACTAGCACCGTGACATCCTACTAGGTGATAGAGTTTCGCAGCGACTCACCCGGATTGGTGCCACCGCCTTACCGGTTTGGAGAGTAAGGTAGCCGATAAACTTACCTTTGCCCGAGGTCTAACATACCGGCCTCAGGTGGCAACGCACCATTGCCACCTTTGGTGTCTCTAGGCGGCGTGAATTTCTTACCATCAGGATATCCGTCTGCCTGTTTCCCCATCACGGAGACAACGGGACGTGATTAAATTTCTTTCCTGCTGTCCATATTACATAGATTCAGCTAACGGGGATGCCGAGAAGTAAAAATTGCACGTGTCATTCTCCTCTTCCAAGGGGAGAATGACACGTGCAATTTTTACTTATCCATTATTTATACTTATCTATAATATTTATTATCTACTTATCTATAAGTCAATCTGCATTTCTGTTTTAAGACTAGTCCTAAAATATGAAAAAAGTAAAGGAAATTAAAACAAAAGTATTTATTGTATTAAAATTATAATTCAAGCTAAACAATCTTATAATTAAAACACTTACATACAAATACATAACTTAAAGATCATAGACATAGTAAAAATCCACAAAAATTGTATAATGATGACCTAAAAGTAATCCTAATTACAAAAAAGTATCACTTTCTTGTCTGATATACCATGTTCAAATAGTTACAAAAGATATCACAATAATTTGCATAAAAAAATCAACATGTTTTCCAAAATATTGCAGCAACCGGTATGGTAGGTAGATCGGCTGTATCGATTTTATTCTTGCAGTATTCCATAGAACTGTCAAGTAGGTTTTAATTAAGATCTGAAGTACAAAAGTAGCAAGTTTCTTAAATGTTTATCTATTATGTTAAACATAATATAATTTACATCACCTTAAATTCACCGATAATACTCAAGTATCACACTATTTTTTAATCAGTTACTACGGATACTTCTAGGTTGTTTGAAATAGAAAACAATTAAAACAGTTTTTGTTTTTTAGAACGGATTATTTCAATTTTGTTTTAAAAAATGTTTGACATTGATTATGTACATTACCCATATAAATATCAGTATATAAAGAAGTGCAACAGTTCTATAGCTTTAGTTGTATACCTAAATACCGTTGCAATTAACATATAACTTAACAACATCTCTTTGTCTCTTTTAACAAATGTTGACATAACGTACGTCGAAAGAGATAACGACATATACTTAGAGGTCAATGACATTACCAATTGATTACTGTAACCTAGAAGTTTATGCAAAAAAAATCAATAGTCTAATTTATTTCTATTAAGATAGTTTACTTACCTATTTTACAGCAGTATCACAGCATTAGCATTGACTATAAGTCACTTTTATAAAAATAATATTTATTAGGTACCATCGGAAAAAAATCCACTAAGAACTTTAAAACACGATCAACAATATTTTTATTCATCTACTGACGTATACAATACATATAAAAAAAGATTAAATAAAGCGGGGCCAGTGGGCACTATAATATTTACCTATTTTATATATATCAACGGAGACAACGAGAAGTAATGTTAAATATTTTATTCTATTACCGTTATCCCTATTGGACGGGGACTTGTCAACGGGGACAGCAGGAAGTAATTTTAAATATTTTATTCAATTAATTTAAGGTAGTGAAAAATAAAAAAAAACTCTGTTTGTGTAAATTATTACTTATTGGTGAAATATGATAGTGGTATTTTGAGAAATCCCACCCGGATATTATCATCAAGATGTATCCCAACTATCCCTGACTTTTTATAGAACTTTTAAAAGGGAGTAAGGGAGTAAAATGCGTTTACTCAGCACACGTAACAAAAGCTATAAAAAGGTATATTTTCGAAGGTAATTTTTAAAATTGTGCGTTGTCCTCGGCCCTTGCTATGTTTGAAGTTTCCAATCAATGCGACCTTTCGAATTCGAAAACGTGTTCTGAGATTTCGTCACATATATACTTAGATATACATACCAAGCTAATAAAAACGTGTCATAAAGAAATTATTGCTTTGTAGTATTTTCTGGTTTGTGGTGACGATACTAGCGTTTGCTGGTGGTACATATTGTGCCCTGAATCAATTGTTCCGATACCGGTCTGAACCAGTTGTGGTCTCACTACAGAGAGACTATAGGAGCTGGTCCACCGCATTCCCAGCTATTAGTGTCTGCCTGTTGGAGAGAGTTGACAAGGAGAAAGCCAATGAAGTTATTTATAGGTAAGATTTATTATTTAGTTTTAAGATTAATAATAATGAACTCTGGATAAATTATACAAATTAAATTGAAATCAATACCCAAAGTACACAAATTACCCAAATTATTGTTTTATGGGTGTTAACGAAATTGAATAAAATACTAATACATACATTACCTATACGTACATAAACAAATTTAATAAACACGAAGTTCTCTTGTTCGTCACATAAATGCCTGACTCGGTCGAAGTTTAGACGTCGTCGACCAATGAAAGGTCAAATCGTCCAGGGGAAAATCATCTACCGTAAAGACGTGCAACACCTTATCTTTAGTAGTGAATGTCTTTGTTGATGACCAGGAAATATTTACCTAGTGAAGTAGTTGTCAATTCTGGACTAAGAAAAGGTGATGGTAGAATAATACTACAGTATCCTTGAGAAACTCTTCAACGTGTAATGAAAATACTGGTAACCGCAAACAAGCACCAACTTTGGGAAGTGTAATAAAATTATTAAAAACATGAAACCGAAAATCGAACCAATTAGAACAGTATTATTTTTCTTATTACAAAAAAAACGCTTTTTTTCATTTCTGCATTCTAGAACTTGGAATGTCACAGAAGATTCTGAAATGTATTCCTATTACTATGAGTTTGTGGAGCTCTTGGCTGAAATATCTTTTCGGGAGAAACTGCAGAACTTCTGGAAGTTCGAAGACGATTCAAGTGTGAAAAAAGTGGACCTCTTGGATATTGCTTTGAGTGTGCACCCAAATTTCACCCTGAAGGTCCGCACGTCGCAGACGCGCGAGGTAAAATTATCATTCTAGCTACCTACAATTAATAATCGCGGAGTGATTTTGGTATTATTTGTGATAAAATATACCTATTGTTTATGAGATAATTTCATGGCCATGTCCTTGAAAACGTAGGCTAAGGCATAGCCAGGGCACCCTCGACTAGCCGAAGACACTACCTGAGTCCTTAGTGATGGATGGTAAGCCAATCGCCAACCGGGCACATATCCATTTTTTAATAGAAAATTAAAAATGCACATTTTTTATTTTTATTGTTGCCTGACCCGGGGATCGAACCGGGGACCTTAAGAAGTTAAGTTCGATGCTGGATCGTTCGACCACAGAAGCGATAATTGTTTTTGAAACGGATAAAAAGGCTCTTTCAGGAGACACTGTGCGACAGAGATGATAGTGTGACATTTCCAAACATTTGATTTTAGTTTCGTTTAACAAGGAACATTTGACACCAACTACCGTGTTAGTCCGTCTTCTTGCTGGTATGAAGACTAAATTCTTTTGTAGTTGCACGTAGGCAACTTCAGTTGGCCTGCCACAAAGTATTTTGTGGCAGACCAACTGAAGTTGAATAGATATTTCTACCCGGTCTATTTCTGACGTAACATTAGCGTTTGCGTCTATCCAACCCAGTGTCAGGTTGTATATCTATAGACAACGTTTTATCTAAGATTTAGGATAATAATAAATAATAAAGGGAGATGCTCGGCTTGTTTGCCTTCCAATCCTATTAGAAAGCACTGTGAGTCTCGAAACTTTAGTACCACTTTCATCTATAAATAAATTTTGGTATTCTTTAAAATTCTCTACAGGTTCGTTGGGTGCGTGTGATGACTGAAGAAGGTATCTGCTGGACATTCAATTCAGTTTACGCCCAGTACCAGGTAGCTTATGATGAGGATTGGCAAAAGGAACCTCTGATGATGTGTCACTATCACAGTGAGAGTTGCTTTGTAGAAATAGATTCCATGGAATTACCAGTACGGGTGAGATTGTTTAGCATCTTTTGAAATTGTAGCATTCCTGTCTGCACCTGTTACCAGGTCACTAACAACAAGGGCTAGACTTTGATGATAGGACGGACTATTACAGAGGGAATTGTTGGGTGAAAATAGTCTATTTAATCATTTGTATTGATGAGATTGCTTTGCATCTTTTGAAATTGTAGGATTCCATAGTCCTTTGGTGATAAACCAATGCATTAGCACATTAATTTAAAGTATTTTTGCATAATTTGAACAGTTTTAGTGCATAAAATAAGAGGGTTTTCTAAGGGAAAATAACTATTTTATTTTTTTAAATATAGGTACAAAAATTTCTATGATACTGATTTGTTTCAGGGAAAAGTGTTGATTAATTAGATTAGTTTTAGTATTCGGTAGTGTTTGTTGGTTCTAAGGCAAACGTTATGTGGAAAGTAGTCCATCTCCTTTGGAACAGTGAAAGTAATGACGGAGTGTGGTGATTTCATCGCACAGCTCAACAGTCAGCTCGTTAGAAGCGAACACTAGATAAAATATAGGTTGTCACTACATGTTACACGCCATAGTGACTCTGTCATGTTCCGGCCCGGAAGGAAGGGTAGCCGGCGGACTTGCACAATAGGCATAACATCCGGTTACAGGACAGCGACCCACCTGTAACATCTACGGTGTCTATAGGCCATGGTTATCTCTTACCATCAGAAGATTCGTGTGCTTGTTCGCTGACCGTACTTAAAAAGTATCGAGCGGCGCAATAGAAAGAGGCAGGTATATATATGAATGGACGATTAACAAACGGTGATAAAAGTAACGCATCAGTAACTCATATTATGTTGCGATGTCTATGGGAAACAGCACCTAACTGCTCTCCAATCAGCTGGTCATGGGCACGTTTGTTGGTTCATCACATAAAAAGCATCAAAATGAAAAGAATAATTTATTTCCAGTATTTCATCCATTCCCCATTCGACATCGCCACAGCCATTTCGAATCCCACTGGGGAGATATATCCTGGGGATGAACGAATTACAGACTTCAAGGTAAGATTTACATTTTTTAAAGAAAGTCAAAGTTCAATTGAGTTGCACTTACAACCTGCCCACCTCGATCGCTGATCGATTAACTAATAAAATCCCTCATAAGTCATAATGGTTTCCATCAAATTTCAGTCTCTTTCGTTACAATCACGTTTCATAATTATTGTGTCTGTGACCAGTGTTTGCAGCTCAGATGGTGCTTAGCTAGCAGTTCACCGCCTGGTCACCCTTACGCATTCCCACATTTATTGATCTTAACCTTTGAAGGTACTCCAAAAAAAGTTTTCCAAATACAAGATTAACAACAGTGCTGACAACACAAAGCTCTACTGAACGCCAATGGTAACATCGAACTATGGCATATTCTGCACAGCAAGTAACAGGGACCTGTCTATCCCATAATCTGGTAATAGGTATATCCCAAAGTTCATTATATACAACCTTATCAAACGCTTCTTCTCTACGAGGTTGTGGAGCGAAAACACCTGCTCCGTACACCCGCTTCCAGAACGAAACGACCTTGAGCGTCCCACTACATTCTCTATTCTCTTTTCAACAATTTTTCTATACACTTTTGTTGCTAAGCTGATCAAACTGTTCATAAACGAATCCATTAAACTTATTGTTTTTTCAATATTTTAAGTAATATTTGCCGAAACCACCCCTTTCCCCAAAGTAAGATTAAATGAGATTTGACTAGAGCCCATAACAATGTCTCGCGTAACTATCAGAGCCTTTTATGTGTATTGTATAAACGAGCATATATCACAGAAATCTAGGTAAAGTATAGTATATGCACGCCCATAAACCCCGAAGTGCTAAGCAAAAGCACAACCAGGGCACCCACGACTAGCACCAAGTCCCATAATGTGATAGGTGGCAAGCCTATCGCCAACAGGATACATATCTTATCAATTCCGGGCAACGCTATTTATATTATTAGAAAATTGAAAATTTACATTGTCTGTTTTTTTTGTTGCCTGACCCAGGGATCGATCCCGGGACCTTAAGAAGTCAAGCCCAAGCGGGACCGCTAGACCACAGAGGCGATAATCGAAATCTGTGGCAAATATACTTCAGTAGTACGCATGTGTAGGTAGTTATGGTGATGGTAGTAAATACTAACGTTTTGCAGGTCATTGAAATAGAAGCAGCGAATGGCATCAAAGGATTACAACCAGAACAACGCCGCTGTCACTTTCCAGACGAATGGCTCTCTCCAACAGTCCAGGTATAGATTTCTGACTTTAGAATGCGACAACCCTATCGCCCGCTCGTGGAATCGTCGAGTTATTTAAATAACACATTTTTTTCTAGTGCTAGTCAGTCGAGATGTGAGTGCTGCTACGACCAAAACATTGTTCCTGCCGACATAACGTCATTTCCTTGCATGTCGTGTTTCGGTTCGAGGAAGAATAGGTGGTCAACCACTCAAATCTATTTAAAAATGTATTGTATACATTTAAGTGTTTTAAAAATTCATCTAAATATTGGTTAGTTTCGCCGCGATTCGCCTGGATTGGTACCACCGCCTTACTTATTCAGTCAGTGCTTGCCGTTGACGTGTTTCAGTTCGGACGTTAAGGTAGCCGGTAAACATACTTTTGCTCGAGGCCTGACATCCAGGCCTTAGGTTGGCAACGCACCATTACCACCTTTGGTGTCTCTAGGCGGCGTGAATTTCTTACCACCAGGAAATCCGTCTGCTTGTTTGCTACCAATGTCTTGAAAAAAGTACTCACTAAATGCTAAATAAGTTTTATTTGTATTTGTTTGTCAGGCCTACAGCTTCGGTCTTTGTCAGATGAACTGTCGGACGAGAATGGCGCTTTTGTTTTGCGGATGTCGACCATATTTCAACGTTATAGGAGGTAAAACCAAAATGTAATAAACAATTAGCTGGTTCTTCGTATCTTATGAAGCTGAAGTAAAAACACCGGCGCTTTTTTTTTTGAATGACTAGTTTGTTGCTAACCTCGCGGTTTTTACAACTTCACGAGGTACGGTCTCCCGTGAGACCGTACCTCGACTTGGTGCTGCGTTCAGGTTACTGGGTGGACTTGAGGAGGAGTAGTGGCGACTCGTCGTTCGGCGTTAGGCGCCAGGCGCAAGAGAGGTCTTCGTCGCCGAGACCAGCGGCGACGGTGTAGTGTGATGTTGTTGTATTGTGAGTTTGTGTTCGGGTGGGGAGGGAGTGTAGCGTTTGCCGCCGTTATTGAGTCCGGAGGATTCGATAACACGTGGCCGGGGTCTTCTATGGTTTGGGGGTACGTTCGCAGCCGGTGTGTAGTCACACACGGGTGCTAACACCGGATTCGGGTGGGCTGCCGTTTTTTCAAAGTAACGTTCCGATAGTTCTTTGAAATGCTGCGTTATCGTGGGTGTAAATCGAGGTCGCGATGTAGGTCCTCGTTGCGAACGTACCACGGAGCGCCCGTAGCAGTTCACATGACCTAGGTATATCCTACTAATCAACAACTTCAAGAATTGCGTTCCCAACTTGAACTGGTATAGGTGCAACATGAACTTTTGGACATGACTTTCGTCTTATCAAAGTTCATCCTTTCTTTATGAAAAGTTACTTTACTCTTTGGTTCATCCTAAGACCCACCTGTTGGGAAACTCTATCGAGGTCATCAAGCGTTTTACTCAAGTCTTCCAGAGAGACTGGATATTTGTGTTGGCAAAAACTTGCCAGTCTACAACCTGTTTGGTTTTGGTTACTAATAAGGAGGGATCGTCGGGCCCCAGTTTGAAAACTACGGGCCTGTGATCGGAGTCTAGTTCGTGTAGCACTTCTACGGAGCGTACCTGTAGAGATACGCCGCGTAGCAGTGCTAGATCTATCGTACTGGGATTGTGGTTAATACTATAATCATGGTCTATGAAAGGATATCTGGTAGCCTCAGAAGGAGCTACCAGGTTGAGGTCTAGCCTATCCATAAGCATATCTAATTCGAAGTCGTTGGTGCCCGCTGGCATCGCCAAAGTATATTCTTACAGTTAAGGTCGCCTCCTAGGAAAACTGAATCGCCCATTTTGAAGAAGTTTACTAAGTCTCTCTCCAACAGGAGCTTGTTGGGGCTGAGACAGGCTGATGCTAGTATGACGGACCTGTATCCGGTCATACCCACCTGACATAATGATACCTCTAGGTTCTCCAGCTGCGGAGGATCTCTAGGGGTTATCAGTAGACATATTTTATATTAGATTAAGGTGCCGCCTCCTCGGCCTAATCTATCGTTTCTAACTAGATTATAGTTCGCGATTTTGGGATCGCGCCTACATGGTTTGAGGAGGGTTTCTTGTACGAGGATCATGTCTATATGTTTTGTTGTTACAAACTCCCGTACTTCATTTATTTGCCGAGCTAAGCCGGATGCGTTAAACGACGCTTTCAATAGGGAGTACGGTTTCACTCATCCGATTAGATTTTGGGAGTTGGAAAATCTGCGGATAGATTTTAATAAGGCCGCGTGCCTCGCTATTATGAAAATGTGACGCTCGGGTGGTGTCACTCTGAGTTCCCGGGCGAAGTCCGATACTTCGTCCGGGTCGATGGCGTTAGCCAACTCGGTGATGAGGGCGAGGTCGGCCTCGAACTCTCCAGGAGTGGCTTTGGAAGGTAGAGGGGTGGCCTTAGGGGCCGGGTTGCGGGTTGCCTTTGTAGGCACAGGAATCGCCTTTTGGGGCGCAGGAGTAGCCTTAGCTACTGGTTTGGTGGCTATGCTTGGAGGTTTTATCTAAGCATTTGCTGGTGGTGGAGGTGGTGGACCTAGAGGTAGAGACAGTAGCGCCGGTATCTTAGAGTGAGATATCGGCTTGTTTACTGTGTGATGAGAGGCCTAATGGGGCCTGGGGGTGCCTACTTTGGCGCGCAATTCGCGGACGAGGCCCACGTCTGCGTCGCTGCGGGGCCTTGGGATACACACAGTTCACGCAACGGGGATGGTGGGGGGCGTGACGGTGGCCGGCCGCCCGAAGGCAGGCGCCAACGCGTCTGCGGCGTAAGAGAAGGGAATAGTGGGAACAGAAAACTGCGACCATTCTTCCAGGTGTTCGGGATGGCGCTCCCGGAGGAAGCGCTCCATTGGAGTGAGCGGGAACTAAAATACGGATGGCGAGAATAGAAAAATCCCCGCTGGCGGCAGGGGGGACGACGACCTAACGGCGCGGGACCCTAGTAGGGTCACCCTACGGGCCTTTGTCGTCGGTGACAACAGGAGTGTGTACCTACATAGCCCTAATGTGCGTGTTCGTGTGAGCCTCACGTGACGTTTTTCTTACTTCGATGATATTGCGTCAAGCCTCTTGCACTGCGGCTGCGACCCACGAACGGCAGGAACTTTGGAGGACAGACTTATACGATTTGGCTTTTAAGTATAGCGTATTACGTTTAAATATCACAGAATTTTTTTTTTAAGAAAATAGAGAGAGACTCGCTGCGGCAGGCCGGCAAACACTACAGCCTTAAAAAAGGCTGCGAAACAAAGCGCTAACGCACGACTGCTCGGAGCGGAGGTCGGGTGGAATGTAACAACACCGGCACACAATAAGTGCTGGCCTTGGAATCGGGAAGTGGCATGAATTAAATAAATAATAATAATAACTCGTCCAAATTGGTTTGTGCTGCTCAGCGTTTCACGTGGATCTACGTGCTTTAGGCCTTCTCTAAAAATCTACATATTTTCGTATTTGTATTTTTAATTTTTAAAAATTAGCTTGCGCTTTGACTAAGTTCAAATTCTGTTATTCTCTCAAGAGGCTTCTTAATGAACATTATAACGGCTGATAGCTGTCTAAATAATTAAAATAAAATTTGATTCTATTCAGTTTTATTTTAAGCTCTTAGTTTTACTAATAAAGCTGTGTAATAAAGTGAATAGTTGAAAGTATATTTTCTAATATAGAAAAACTTGTGTAGCTACAGCTAATGAAAATAGAATAGGCAAAAATGATTGCGACGCTGTCTTCAACATGACACTACTATATTACGAAAAGTTCCACTACGAGTAAATCATTTTAACACGAAGAGTCGATCTAATCGTGTAAGTCACAAATTTTATAGTAATAAAATGTAATACTATCTCATCTAGATTCTTCTTATAATATCTTTTATACGCTATGTAATTGACTTCTCAATTCAGTCTATTCCCAGTTTGTCCAATGCTTTTGGCTTTTGACTTTGGGGGGAAAGTGGGAATTTTTGTCGCATCTTCCCCCAAATTCAAAATCGGGGAAAACTGGGAACAAAATCGTCCCATCTTCCCCTGAAATATTTTTTAGTGTATAAATCCAATTCGCGAACTAAAATCACGCTACTTGTCTACTGGTATTAATGAAATATTTTTATAATAAACATACATTTTTATAATAAAATAAAAACTGTATTTTCCATTTTGACAGTGTAGCGATTCTTTCACTCACTAGAAATTTACAATTGTAATTAGCAACAAATAAAGTAATGTTAAACAGGTTAAATTGGTAGGTATCTTACTTTGAGATCAGTCTTAAAATTGTAACAATCATTATATAAAATCACAATTCCTACTTTACCCCATTCGAGGGAAAGCATTCGGGGGAAACTGGGAATAGACCTTCAATTCCCACTATGAATAGTCTTGTTTATTGTCTGAATTAAGTGCGTAAAACTCGGTAAAATTACATTTAAACGTAATTAAGTCGAGTACGAGATCATGATAAAAATGATCACAACCATAGTAATGTATATGATAAAAAAGGTTTCTTAATAACATATCAGAACATATTTACTCTACATCGAGAGGTTTACATATTGTTAATACAGATACTCCTAGCGGAGGTTACGACATGTTTTCACCGTGCTGCCATATATAGAAAAAAAATTCTACTCTATATACAGACTGTACTACAGATGAAAATCTAACAATTAATGTGTATTAATATCAATATAAAAAATGACATATCAATAAAAAAAACAATTACACTAAAAATCACTTGCAATAGCAAAAAGTTGATCCTATGTCTTATATTTGTAAAAAATAAATTCAAAGATCTATACAGGTCAGGTATATCGCATACCTGTATTAGCCTAAAGCCTAATGCATAGTAAAAAATACGTATATCTATGAACTTTCGTTTACAGTTTTCACTAATTTAACGTAATTTTCTAAGCTGGTTTACACCTTCTTTAAAATCTGAGTCGACAACACTGTTGCTCCTACAACTTGTCTTTCCTATTTCATGCATAGAAGTTAACTATTTATATGAAAGTCTTTTTAGATTTTTAGAAACATCAACTATCAGCCTAGTTTATTGATATCTCAATCTGTATAACGATATGATTAGATTGTGTCATGTACCTACATTTGGACGAATGATCCGCTGCCCGCTGGCGCGTTTAGTGATTTTAAAATATCTTTGGCTACTACAAGTTTTGAGTATTAAACCAACTTAACACTCAAATACTACAAAGCTCCCACTTTGAGCTATTTCTATTCCACCTAATAAACGTTTATGGAGTTTTTAATACGAGTAAGATCCATGATAATTTTATTCTTATTGTGATGTATGTATATAAGAGGGTACAAGCAAATATACACTATTTCGGAGGGTAGCCAGGACGCCGCTCTTCGCCATTAAACCGGCTATAGTGAACGGACATTGTTTCTTTGCATTATCCTAATTTCGCTAAATAACTGCTCGCTGGATACAAACTTAACAGTGGCGACGAGAATTTTGAACAGTGCGTGTAAAAAAATAATAACCAAATAGAAAAGGAAGCCTTATCCATAATATTTGGTGTTAAAAAAATCTACCAGTACCTATGTGGGCGAAAGTTTATACTTAGGACCGACCATAAGCCTCTGGTGTACGCGAGGTGATAAAATAGGTATACCAGTGATGGCGCAAGCAGAATGCAGCGTTGGGCAGTAATATTTGGAGGTTATGATTACTCCATAGAGTACGTGCGTAGTGACAAAAATGCGGCGGATGCTTTGCCTAGGTTGCCAATCGGACCCAAAGTTAAAGTTAAGGGTGAAAAGACATACCTTAAATTTATTCAAAATTTTCTGCATATTACTAGGAAAGATGTTCAGGATCAAGTTATAAAGCAGAGGTTCCCAAACTTATTTCATGTAACGTCCACTTTGAAAATCAGTTGTTTTGTAGCGCCCCCCCCCCTCGTTCTTTTCTTGTCAATAACCTCAATAGCATATTTGTTGCGCCTAGTTTAAAAAAACATTTTTTTCAAGATTTATACCGCCCCCCTCTAGGCTTTCAGCGCCCACAAGGGGGCGTTATCGCCCACTTTGGGAAAGGCTGTTATAAAGCATGGTATACTCAAAAAGGTTGTGTTATGTTTACAAGCGGGTTGGCCCAGTGAATGTACAGAAATGGAAATGCGACCGTATTACATACAACGTAACGAACTGTACATAGACGGTGGGTGTGCCATATGGGGATATAGGTTAATAATACCTAGCAGTTTACGTGAGCACTTGTTAAAAGGGTATTTAGGTATCGTGAAGATGAAGTCGATGGCACGCAGTTACACGTGGTGGCCTAAACGTGACATCGAACGATTCTGTAAGGGTTGTGTGACGTGTGCGCTTGAAGGTCCTACACCACCTCGCTCAGCACCCCAGCCTTGGCCGTACGTAACTGAGCCGTGGTCTCGGTTACATGTAGACTTTTTGGGGCCTTTCCACGGTAAAACATTTTTTGTCATTATAGATGCTACAACCAAATGGTTAGAAATATTTGAAATGTCAAAAACTAATGCAGGAGCTGTGATGAAGATTTTACGAGAAATTTTTGCGAGGTTTGGGTTACCGACCGAGGTGGTGTCGGATAATGGACCTCCTTTTAGTAGTAAGGAATATACAGCATTTCTCCAAAACAACGGGGTGAGAATAACACATACGGCGATATACCATCCGTCAACTAACGGGGCCGCGGAAGGGGCGGTAAAGCTATGTAAGCGAGCCATAAAAAAGGCTATCCGTGACGGTTGTGATATTCATACGGCATTACAGGCATACTTAATGGCTTATAGGAATGTAGAACATAGCACAACAGGTATGTCTCCGGCTATGCTGCTGCAGCAATGGAATTTAAGGTCAAGGCTCAATCTGTTAAAAAAAATAGGCAGGTAGAAGCTCGCGTGCAAAAGGCACAAAAGAGTCAAATTGACAAAGGAGGCGTACAGAGTAAAAAAATAAAAGTAGGTAACACTCTGGGCTAAAAACTGTAGTCATCAGGGAGATCCGTTGGTCTCAGGGCAAATAGTACAGAAAATAGGTTCTAAGCATTATTTGGTCAAAAGAGAAAACGGTCCACCTTTTAAGAGGCATTTAGATCAGCTAAAACTGAGATGGTCTAGTCCGATTGATACGTCTTCTTTTTTAATCATTTCCAGTCTAACGCCCAACTTGAGAGTGAGCCGTTGCAAAGCGTAAGAACCTCGGGGAGGGATAGTACGGAGAGCGATAGGGCGGGAGAGATGGAAGCAGGGTCGTGGATTAACCCACCGGTTAACCTGGATAGTCCGTTTAATAAAAAAATACGGAAGCCGGTGTTGAGATACGGCTTCGAAATTGATTAAATTTGTATAGTGTAAGTGTTCCTGACTTATACTATTGCTTCAGTGTTAGTCAGGTGTATTAAAATTAAGTAGGTTAAGTAATATATTTGTGTACCTATAACTATTGATTAAGTGGGAGGGTGTGATGTATGTATATAAGAGGGTATAAGCAAACATACACCATTTCGGAGGGTAGCTGGGGCGGTGACATAACATCTTACCAATTATAAGGTTTAAACTTTTTAGAAACAGAAAGTATGTAACTGGCCGAGAATAAAATAAAATAAAACCTGACAGCTGTCAAAATTTATTAAAAGTGTATTGATCTGGTGCTGGTGTTTTCTAAGATGGTGAGTTCTGCGATGTCGACGGCATGTCGTGCATTGGTAGGAACGTCGAAATCCTGGTCAACCTGCCCAAGAACCTGGCCAAGTGTTTCTGCAGACCACAGTGTGCGGAACTCAACTATTACTCTCATACAAAGAAGGTCATTATTCGGTATGTTTATACATTAATATTACCTACAAAACATCATTCCTATTGTCATGTTCCAGCTTAGAGGATAAAGCAGGTGATAAACTTACATAGTACCTTTACATTCTAGTCTCAGACTCGTAACGCGTTACAGTCTTTGGTATCCACAAACAGCATCTATTTCTTATTTTTTATAATGGTAAAACTAATTTTAAATATGCTAGCAAGATTGCCTGTCTACTATATAGATCTATATAGCCTACAAACACTTTATTTAAAAACAAAAAACTGACTGCACGAAGGTAATAATAGTGTTGCTGTCTAAAAAACAAAAATATCGCCGATTTATAAAATTTTGTAGTTCTAGTCGCAATGTTTATTTTTCCTATATCCCTCTTGTCACTGTAAAAAAGGAAAAAAAAGTATTATCGAGACGAATCTAACAATATTTATTTATATCATATCAATATCAATTTAAATAAAAATTTAGTCTCAAATTAGACACAGGCTTTACAAGGCATCTTAGTTGCCAACTCGAAATGGGAAAGTGTACATCAAATGACATAATTTGTGTTTGCTATCTCTATTGTATTTCTGTTGGTTATTGGAGATAGCAAATATAAAACACGTCATTTGACAGCTATTTGATGTACATTTTTCCATTTTAGTTGGCAACTGAGATATATAATCACCCCCCTGGTCGCGGAGGTGGGCGGTGGCAACGTTAGTTAAAATTCTTATTTTACATCTGGATTAGATAGGCCTAAACTTATGTCTAAACAGCCTTGCGATCATTTTTTCTTTATTTTTAAACACATGAATGACACTGACGAGGAAACTTCGGGTGCACGAGTTAGGTTTAACCTGATTACGCCAAAGGTGCGTCTACACAGGGACATCATATTTAGTATTGAAGATTTATTCGGTATGTATTTAATAGATGTAGCAAAGAGCTCAATGCTGTACACAACCGCTTATTCCTTCAGAGAGAGTATACATTAACGGAAAGAATATTTATTTGAATCAAGCTTTCTTGTTACAATTTCCTAATTGTACGGGATATTGACTTGTATTGCACTCAAGTATTACACTTTGTATAGTCTTGCCAACTTGTGCTTTAGATCCTAAATTTCTTGCACGACAATCCTAACCTCCAACGCAAAATACTAACGCAATATTAAACGCAATAGTCCTGTACTTGAACTAACTAAAAGTTCGTTTTACTGCTGTTTGAAGTTGATTTGACGACACAACTGGTCGTCAAATCATTTTGATAATAGTTTTACCCTTCAATTCAATTCGTTTGTTCGTTCGTTTTAGTAATTGAATTAATTGACAGATATCCTAGCGTGTAAGACGGTGACTTATATTTAAATGATAAAATATTTGATAACAACGTGGTTAACGTAATTTAATGATTTGGTAAAACTGGCTGCAAAAACTATCTTGTGTTAGGCATCTTACGTTGCAGAAATCCATACATAAATCAAAATAAAATTGCTACGTATTTCCTAGACTGCTTTTGCTACGCATCGTCTATCTTATTTATTAGCAGTAACTAGACTGCTTTTCCTATTCACCGTCTTTCTTAATTATTAGCAGTACCTAGACTGTTTCTGCTAAGAATCGTCTTTATTATTTATTGGCAGTACCTAGACTGATTATGCTAAGCACCTTTTTTTGTTATTTATTGGCAGTACCTAGAATGCTACTGCTAAGCACCGTCTTTGTTATTTATTGGCAGTACTTAGACTGCTTCTGTTACGCACCGTCTTTGTTATTTATTGGCAGTAACTAGACTGCTTCTGCTAAAGACCGTCTTCGTTATTTATTGGCAGTACCTAGACTGCTTCTGCTACGCAACGTCTTTCTTATTTATTGGCAGTACCTAGACTGCTTCTGCTACGCACCGTCTTTCTTATTTATTAACTCTATTTTTGCAGAATGTTTTTAGTACCTGTAGGGTTACTCTTGAATATCGATTTCATGCAAATTGGAAATTTGAATCGGATATTATGTCATTTTAGGTACTCTTGAACAACGGAATAGCGGATGATTAACATTTAGTTGCAACAAAATTCAATGAATCCGATAAAATGATTTATTGTTTATTATTAAGTAAACTTTAACAATTCTCAAATATTGTGTTCAAGAGTACCTAAAGTGACAGATCCGATTCCAACTTCCAATATTGCATTAATCGACATTCAAGAGAAACTCTTCTGTTTGTTCTATACCGTTTTCAATTCGAATCACATTTAAAATCAATTGTGT
>NJDC01007043.1:23057-37340 GCA_002245475.1 Calephelis virginiensis | reverse complement strand
AACATTTTTGTTTTTCAAAAAATATTGACGCCAAAACTGATACGTGTGATGTCACATCTTACGGAATGAAATCCGCCAGTGTAGGTACCTATAGCGGCTATATCCGCCAGTGTAGCAATACTACCAGGGGGCTGGTTGAGTATCTGTTTAGTCATGATCTCTTGGTGAAGTGTACATCAAATGGCTATCAAATTTCATGTTTTCTATTCAGTATCTCAAATGAGCAACAGAAGAACACTAGAGAAAGCAAATACAAAATACGTCATTTGACAGTTATTTGTCAGTTATTTGATGTACACTTGACTCAGTGATCATCAATAAAAAGATACGCAATCATCCTCCTGGTGTGTTTCCAATTGAACGTAAATAATTTGGGTAATAAACTAAGTACTCGTAGAGCCTGTTATGTTTAAGGAGCCGATTAACCTTATTTATTTTGTTGCAAACCAACCAGTGTTGGTGCTTTTGAATATTCGTAGAGTATAAAAAAAATAGAATTAGGTATTTTTTACAGATATGTTAAACAAATACGATAAGTCACAAATTAAGGATTGCTTGTTAAAGAGAACATAATAATTACGTTATATTACTTCTGCATCACAACTTTTGACAACATTAACATTCAGATTGTCGTCTTTAATGTTTTGACTTGGAGCTGTGACGTGATGATGTTGCGTGTGTGGAAAGTTAATATTGAATGCACTATATTCGTATGTTAATAATTTATATAGATAATGGCCTTGTATGGCTTCGGGTATTAGTACGTTATAGATGTAGGTAGTAGATAAAAATGTTAAAATAAGATAAATTTAAATGATTTTAGATATGAATCTTCTGTGACTATCTAGGTTCTAGAATTACGAACATAGCTATTTACACTTTTATTCACACACACAATGACACAAGCACACGCACATGTACAGGAAAATCCATAAGCACACGCAAACACTCACACACACACACACACACACACACACACACACACACACACACACGCACACACACACACACATACACACACACATACACATACACATACACACAGTCCTTCCCTTGCAAGTTGCGGGGTAGATAGTGTCGAGTGTTAAGCATTGACGTATTTGTTAAACTCAATTGTGTTAATCACAGTGTTAATAAGACCGTCGTAGTGATCGTCGATTATTTTAAAACTAAGTAGGAAGTAAAACAATTCTTGCTCTCAGTAACGTTTTTGGAGTAAACTGTTAACAAAAATCAATTTTCCAATACTGTCAAATACCCAATGACGTAACTATTGTAAACATTGTAATAAATTATTTAATAAGTATTGTTACACCTATTATAGCTGTTGGTGATTATTATTTAATAAAATGCTTGAGCAGTATGTTCTTTTTCTTTTATTCAAAACATATCGTTAGAATTACGAGTAGGTACATTTTTATAATAACTATTTTTACAACTCACAAAACCATAACAAAATGTAGGGAAATTAGGCAATCAAAACATGAGATAAGTATTATAGTCTACTTAAAAATAAAGTTTGAAAACATAAGATAAGTATATAGTTTACTTCAAAATACAGTTTCAAAACATGAGATAAGTATATAATCTACTTAAATATAAAGTTTCAAAACATGAGATTAGTATAATATACTCTCCTTACAAATAAAGTTTCAAAGCATAGCAAAGCAAGATAAGTATACAGTCTACTTAAAAATAAAGTTTTGAAATACAAGATTAGTATATATTCTACTTAAAAATAAAGTTTTAAAATATGAGATTAGTATATAGTCTACTTAAAAATAAAGTTTCAAAACATGAGATTAGTGTAATATAGTCTACTTAAATGAAGTTTCGAAACATGAGATTAGTACATATAGTCTACTTAAAAATAGTAATGTACCTAACTGTCGCATTCAGAGACGTCAATCATCTTTTGATTAGTCATTAAATCGACAGTTTCTATTCATAATTTTGTCTTGATGCTATATTAAATGTTAATGTTCGTATCTGATTGTTTTAGGTTATTGCTAATTGGAAAGAAAAATTAATCTATAATATAAAAGTGAACTGCTAATTGTGTTGCTAAGCGCTGCTAACTAACTTCCGAACGACTGAACCGATTTGGCTAATTCTTTTTTGTTGTGTTTATTGTCATAAGAAGTTTCTTATGAATAGTAAAACCGGGAAAGTTGCAGGGAAAATGGGAAACACAATATTTTATTTTGTTTCGCACAAACTTCTCAGGTGGAACGAAGTTCGCCTTGACAGCTAGTCTGTAATAAAAGAAACAAAAATTGTGAAAAATGCAGGGAAAATAATCAAAACAATACTTTATTTTTTTCGATATAAACTGTTCGATATAAACTATTGATATCAAGCGATACAAAGTTCGCCGGCTCGGCTAGTTACTTATAATGACTACGAGTCGTAACCGATACTCTAAATCATTGTCGTAGTTGCACTATCGCATTTTTAATATGTCAAAGGTTAGGCTCCTAAAGCCCGCCACATACATTCGGAATGTTGTTTCGAAACTTCGAAACGATAGCGAATCCATACAAATCTATGAAGCTACCACTTTTTTTTGAAAATGACCAATGTGTTGCCAACCACGCGGTTTTTACAACTTCACCAAGCTACCATATTATATATGTCACGTGAGTGGATGGGCAAAAATTAATTTCGAAAATTCGAAACGAGATTCCGGTAAGAGATTCCGCTTATATATAGCGGACCTTATAAATGCGTTGCCGTCTTTTGTAGAATGAGTACATGAAGCAGTAGTGGCACCTGGCGGTGATTTAAACAATTTATATATAGAGCCTACGTGCTCTACAATTGAGCTTCGATGATCTATAGTACACTTTCTTAATAAAATTCTCTAGATGTTGGATTGGAAGGATTGGATGTTTATTTCTAAAAATCCATGATTAGTAACGTTGTATTAGTTAGTCGTATGAGTATCTAGCATATATCTCAACTAGTAAAGGTAATAATTAAACTAAAATGTTTTCAGTTAGACATTGATATATTATGTAATTTTTAAGAAATAGATTTAATTGACACAATATTCTGCAGTGTTTTTCAAACGTTTTTTATTTATTTTTTTCCATTTTGTCTTTGACAAACTTTCAATCAACGCAACACGATTCGATTTAACGGTTTTTGGACATTTGGAGAATAGTAGCGCTATATGAACTCTTCTAGATGTTTCGGCGAACTTTGTTCCACCTGGGTTCTGGATATGCTGCAATATGATAATAACTTTTTTCATTATTTACATAGGCTGATTCCACTTTTTTTTATGATATTGGAAGACAAACAAGCAGACGGATTTCCTGATGTTAAGAAATTCAGGCAGCCTAGAGACACCAAAGGTGGTAATAGTGCGTTGCCAACCTGAGAGAGAGAGTATGCTTGTTTAATTTTCTAAGTTTTCTCCGTGTGTGAATTATCACTGAGTACAATTGAGCATCTGCAGTATATTGCACGGGTGTAGGCGATATGAACAGCCAAAGCGGTAGATAGGTGTCCGCTATAATGACTGTTGTGTTCCATTCTGAAGGGCAGGGTAGCTTGTGGACTTGCTCAATAGTCGTAAGGTACGACTTACGACGACGACTCGTAACATTTGGGCTACAGGAGAGCGGTGCCCCTATAACCACCAAGTTACCAATTTACATTACAGGCGGAACCTTATGCCAATTACGTAAGTTTGTGAACTGTCCTATATTTTAAACAGGAATACGACCGTTAACGTTATGGCAAGTGCTAGTCCGTTCTACAGATTGGTAGGTAGGAGGAGCCTTATCTGACTGACTACCAACACCCATGAAACAATCAAGCCATGTAATATCTTTTATAATATACCTATTGACACTACCGCTAATAACATCTAATACAATTAAATTAAATAAAAAAAATTTCAAGCAAAGAAATACTACAAGGTAATTTCAAGGTGTTACAGTTAAACCTACTTGTACAAAACATTTTGTCCACACTAGTTACCAGATGGGCTGCCATAATCTCCTGAATCTATATTATTTAAGTGGAGATAAATCTCCATGGCTGAGAAACCTAGCACAGTAAACCGCTCAAAAATTATAAATGTGGGTTCAGAAGAGATTCCTGATATTGACAGTGCCGAAATTAAGAATGCCTTGTCGAAAATTAAAAACGGTAAGAGTGGAGGCGAAGACGGAATTCTCCCGGAAATGCTAAAAGAGGGGGGCGATCCTTTAATGCACAAACTGGCGGAACTCTTTAATAAATGCTTGTTACAAAGCAACATCCCCAAGGACTGGGACAACGCTGTGGTAATTCTACTGTACAAAAAAGGGTGTAAGGCGGACCTTAACAACTATAGGCCTATCAGTTTGCTGTCACAGACATACAAACTCTTTACTAAAGTCCTAACCATTCGATTTACCAGAAAGCTCGACTTTTACCAGCCTAAAGAGCAAGCTGGATTCAGGCAAGGATACAGTACATTAGACCACATTCTCACAATGAAGTTGCTGGTAGAAAAATCTACCGAATACCAAATCCCTCTATGGCTAGCTTTCGAAGACTATAAGAAGGCTTTCGACAGTGTTGAAACATGGGCGGTCTTGGAGGCGCTTCAAAATGCGAGAATCGACCACCGCTACACTAACATCATAAACAGCATTTATGAAAATACAACGCTGAAGGTAGTCATTCCTCATCACTCGGGCCCGGTAAGCATTAGGAGAGGGGTCAGACAAGGCGACACCATCTCACCTAAACTTTTTACCTTGGTGCTCGAAGACATCTTCAAAAAACTAGACTGGGAAGACAAAGGCCTGGTGATAGCGGGTTCGAGGCTAACAAACCTGCGATTTGCGGATGACATAGTGATTTTCGCTAGTGATCCGGAAGAGCTGCAGTCTATGGTCAAAGATCTACACGACACTTTCTTGAAAGTGGGACTTGAGATGAACCTCAGCAAAACTAAAGTCATGACCACAGACACCACAAGCAGAGAAAGTATCAGAGTGGGTGAGGAAACTCTAGAACTAGTTAGTAAATATGTCTACCTTGGTCAAGAGATCAAAATGGGGAAGGAGAACCAGGGTACAGAAGTGAGTAGGAGACTACGCCTCGGCTGGGCTGCCTTTACAAAAATGAACTTTGCTTTCAAAATGAACCTTACCACTGAGCAAAAAGCACGAATATTCAACCAGTGCGTCCTACCAGTTCTTACGTACGGAGCAGAAACTTGGGTTACTACCAAGGAAATCCTTCAAAAATTAATAGTTACTCAAAGGGCGATGGAACGTAAGCTGGTAGGAATAACTCTTAACGACAGGAAGACAAATAAGTGGCTAAGGAAGCAAAGCAAAGTCGCCGACATAATAAAAAGAGTGGCCAAGCTGAAGTGGCAATGGGCAGGCCATATAGCCCGGAAGCCAGACTCGTGGTGCAGAACCCTATTGGAGTGGAGACCGTGGGGATACAAAAGACCCGTAGGAAGACCCCAGATGCGATGGATAGACGACTTCAAAAGAATAGTGGGCAAAAATTGGCTTAAGACAGCCCAAGATAGGAAAACATGAAGAAAGTTGAAGGAGGCCTACACCAAGGCGGTTGAAGAAGGCTTGAGATGATGATGAAATGTCCACCTATAAAAATATCTTTACATAGCATACGATTCATGGTTGTCCTTCTCTGGTGACAATTAAAAAATATTATTGAAACATGTAATATTGTTCTTAGAGTTAATGGTAAGGTTCAAGAACAGCAGGACAAGTATTATCAGTGTTACCAACAATATAGCCCTAAAGTTAACAATAAATGACCCTAAATAGCCCTAAGTGTAAAATTAAAATGCTCCAAAAAAAAAACCTAATGCCTACTTAACCAAGACTTTATTCTAACAGTTTCCCGTTTTATAATGTGATACCGATGTTTAACATATTTCATCTTACAACTTGTTATTCAACCTTTTATCAGTAACGATTTTCCCACGTGTTGGTACGGGCTCCTTTGCCGAATAGACTATCTGCCTTCCTGCCAGACAGCTTCTGAAGGGTGAGCATAGTTACCGTCACTAACACCGTGATATCTGACTAGGTGGTAGAGTTTCGCAACAACTCGCCCGGATTGGTACCACCTCCTTACCTATTCCTGCCGCCATAACTTGAGCACTTACCGTTAACGTGTTCCGGTTCGGAGGATAAGGTAGCCGGTAAAATTACTTTTGCTCGAGGCCTAACATCCCGGCTTCAGGTTGGCAACGCACCATTAGCACGTTTGACAACCATGAGGAAATCCGTCGGCTTGTTTGCCTTCCAATATCATAAATGTCACGGTGTTAGTGACGACTAGCCTATGATCGCCTTTTACGAGCTGCCTAGCACAGGATGGCAGATGGTCTATTCTGCGAAGGAGCCCAGACAAACAGTTATTACTGCCTAATTCCTATTATTAAATGTTTTCCTAACCTCACAATATGTAAACGTAGGTATTTACTAGGAATAATACGACTTGTTTGTCTAAACTCGTACTATAGACACCTAAAGTTGTCGCTAGATAAATATGTGCGTGACAAAAATTGGTAAAATTCTCTAAGTATTAAAAAAAAATATGTTTTAATTTAGATTTTACGATTTCTGTCTAACCTCTGTTATTAAGTTGTATAACATACTCTAGGGTATCTACCTAAATACATTTCTGTTTGGTAACATTAGCAGCGCCCTCCACCCACTTTTCGCTCGCAGACTTATATGGCACACATATTTCTATGATCGCATAATGTTAATTTTACTTGTTTGGGTCAGTCAAATTAGTAATTTATTAAATAATTATTGAAGCTCTAAAAATAGCCCTGAAGATTTTCGTGCTTCTAAAAGAAGCCCAATATGAATATTTCCGCCCTAAATTTGGGGCTAAAAGCCCTAAGTTGGGAAGCCTGAGTATTATGTAGGTACCGTCAAATGACAACTGACAATTAGAGCAACTGTCAAGTGTCAATCATCTGTCAATTGTCAATTGCTTTCAGTTGCAATTGACGAGAAGGCTCCGCCTTCTTTGTTAACTTATTTATTTACGAAAAATTAAACGAAATTTGACTGAAAACAGTCATCGAAATTGTATTACGATGTTTCTAACGATATTTACAACTATATACAATAGTTTATATTATGTAATTTTGTTTTTATATAACTTAATTTTTGTGTTACATACAGTCCTGCCTTTTGGACTTGATGTCGGTATTTTGGGTGTTGCGGCATATTATTGGACTCGATTAAAGAAACCAAACAAAAACAATGTGAATAATATATTCGGACCTGAGCCTGGCACTAAAGAAAGTGAGTTGAATCCAGAGAAAGTGGTTAAATGTATTGCCCATAGAGGGGCTGGTTTGGATGCTCCAGAGAATACTCTACAAGCATTTAAATACGTAAGTTTTACATTTATATGTAATATTATATAGTAAATAACAATATAATTACACTTTTTTCTGATATGTATTTCATTTTTATCATTTTTTTTTACGAAATTTGAAGGTAAACAACTACACATTTAGTCACATTAAACATTCACGTCGCTTATAGACACTTAAGGTGATGACAATGCGTTGCCAAACAGAAGCTAAGATGTTAAGCATCTTGCTTTAGTCTGCATAAAAATTAGTATAGTAGTTCAGTTTGCTTCCTTATCTTAGTAGTGCTGACATTGTGCTGGCAAGATTAGGCATAAGTCTAAATCCATCTACTGATTAGTCGAAAAAATTGGCTTTAAAGTAATGAATTATAAATAAACACTTTGCAATTAGTTCCACTTTCTTGGAAGTGAAAGTACTTTTACTTATTAATTAATTTAAACTTGAACTCGAAGAGACTGAGAGTGACTGAGATGATAGATGATTAGCATTAGATGACACTTTGACCCTACAAATGACTGGTATAATTATAGGGAAAGCAGTTGCATATTCTGTAGTCCAAAATCTTTAATTTAAATTTTATTCCTGAATCTAATCATAAGGGTAATTCATCCATTCACCTAGTGACAGCAAATTAAAAATATTCATAATTAATAATTAGTGATAAATATCTTCACGCCCAAATCACCCAATGAGTAGGCAGAGGCACAACCAGGGTACCCACAACTAGCCGAAGACACTAAGTCCCACAATGTGACAGATGGCAAGCCTATCGCCAACCGGGCACATATCCAATCCTAAGCAACATTTTTTTATTGGAAATAACTCATTTTCTTTTCGTTGTCCGACCCGGGATTCAAACCCAGGACCTAATGAAGTCAAAAATAAAAATATTGCTGATTTAAATCATGTCATGTGGATTTTTTTTCACTTTTTAAAGAAATATAAAATCTTGTGAGTCTATAATTTTAAAAGTTTTTTATTTCAGTGTATAGAAAGAGACTGTAACTTTGTCGAGCTAGATGTAAGGGCAGCCAAAGATGGCCGCCTCATACTTTTACATGACCAAGGTCTGGAACGTTTGACCGGCACAAACATAACTAATGTAAAATTTATGGATTGGGAAAGCTTAAAGAATATAGATGTTGGTGCTACTCATCCAAATAGGTATAACTCATTTTTCCATTTTTAATGGTATCTTGAATTTTGTATTCCTTAAAAGAGACTTTGGAAAGTGGAGTACCTACTAATTTTTTCTGTTCTTTATAGGTTACAGTTTAGAGAAGTTCGACTATGTTTATTTGAAGATGCTATAGACTATTTACTTTCTAAGAAAGCTAAGATCATTATTGATGTCAAAGGTGATGATAAAGAGGTAGGTAGAAATTTGTATTTAATCTGTTGGCCGAACAAAGTAAAAGCTGAAAGTTTTGTGAATAATTTTACATTGTAGTATTACTTGGAAAATAATTTGATTAATAATAACACATTGTCCTACCAATTGCAATAGTATAAATGCAAAAGTTTGTATGTTTGTTTGTTTGTTACTCTTTCACGCAAAAACTGGTGAATCATGAAATTTGGCACGGACATAGAGGGTAACATGGATTAACATATAGGATAGTTTTTACCCTGAAAAATGTTTATGTGTGACCATTAACCATGCGGGTAACAGCTAGTCCTTTATAATTTTGTCATTGGCTAATATGTTCACCGTTATTGTGTAGCTTAAAGTGACCCCATCTGTCATCGTTGCTCAGTGTTAATTGGTACCAAATAATAAGTAAAAGAAAAAGGAATTTACTTAAATATAGCATTCATTGCATTTTATTGACTAAAATATGTTTAAAATTATTGTCAAATCAAAATCCACATACATAGTCACACACAAAAAGCAGTCATAAAGCATTTGAATACAATAAATGTTGCCAAGGTTATTTATGTATATGTTAGTGCACTTTCATCACTCTAAAACTTATAATTTTAAAGTGATTATTGGATCTCCTGCAGTGTTTTCGGTTTTGTGATTTGTGTTTGTAGATGTATATATTGTGATACCTCCTAAACCAGATGTGTCCGCTTAGTTCAGTGTCTGTGCTTGCTATTATCATAATCCATACTGGAGGATAGGGTAGTTGCCGCTGGAAGACAGCAATACACCAGTATCATTTATGGCGCCTAGGTTAGGTATATTATTTCTTACCATCAAGAGAGTCACCTACTTGTTTACCATCTAATAATATAATAACACTCCTTCAGTCTTTTTCCTTAAATGTGGTACTTTGCAAACAAGCATATAATTTGTCATTATAATTAATATTAATATGACTTAAGTATTTGCACACCACAGTGTGGTTAGAATTTGTTGGTATGCTTGAATATTTATGTAACAAAATTTATAAAAAATTTCCACAGATAAATAATTTTTATCTAATTTATTGTTACAGGTAATAAAAGGAATCTTGAAGGCGTTTTCGTCCAAACCACAGCTATATAAACACGCAGTAGTGACATGTTTTAACCCATTCACCTTATATCAGGTAAGAACTTACCCTAACGGAACACTGTCAGGGTAAACTTACTGTCTCAACAAATCGTAACAGAGAACTGGCTATTTCACAACTTTCACAATCAGCTATATCTTTTGTCCTCATACAAAAAAAATGCTTTTTCTTTACATTTGACCTCCTCATTGGTCGAGTGGCTAACACGTCCAACGAGGTGGGTAGACACCTAAGTACGCTGACCAACCGCGAGGCTCGGGTTCCAACGGGAGCCGGCATTTGTGTGATGAACGTTTAGATGTCTGCATTTCCGGGTCTGGTATTAAATTTATTCTGTTATCTATTTTAGTATTTCTATGTATTAGTATCGTTGACTAACACCCATAACACAAGCATATGACTAGTTTATTTTGGGGTTAGATTCAATTCGTGTAAATTGTTGTCCAGGAATAATTAATATTTATTTATTTATAAAAATGATATTACAAAATAACAGTGAATGACTGAATTAGACATGACGTTTGGCCATCAAGTAGTAAGACACACACATATAAAAGTTAAAGAGTGAGTTGTTTAGAGATATCAAGAGTAAGTAAATGAGTGAATATTCAAGAATTAGCACAATTGGAGTGACTGAGTGAGAGTCTATTTTGACTTTGATTACTGTCGCCATTACATCGGTGCCCGTCATTGTCGTTTTTCGGATTTAAAGTTGGGGTTGACAGTTAACTTAGCATGAAAAATTGACAATATGTACGTCTTAGAATAAGGAAATCCATAAGAAAAAAAAATATTGAATAAGGGCGTTCTACATACCTTATCGAGGAGATCTCTTAAAGAATTTTATTAATTTTCAGATACGCAGAAGCGATTCAGAAATAGTGGGTGCCATTAGCTATCGGCCATACTGTTTTAGTGCCCACGACTATGATGCTGAAAACGGTCCGAGTAATCCCAGGTAACCTTCCACCAGGACCTACCAACTTAATTGTTAATAGGGCTGAAATTAGGATGACTTGGTTTACTCCAAGTATTTGTTCCATGTTTTTTATTTAATTTAAACATCAGTAACTATTAGTTTACTTCATAGTTGTAAATATGAGCCCGTGGTCATTTCCCAAATACGTCTTAAGCAAATTGAAATCCTAAAAATACTTAAATTTAGACCACGTCGGAAGTATGGACTTTGAAATAAAAAAAAATTGGCTCAGAAATGACGGATAAATCCATAAACGTACTGAAAAAAATCTCGCTCTTCTCACTTCCTCCTCGGAGTCGGTCGGAAAGGGAAGACATTGTTATATAACCATTTTGAAAATTTATTTGTTATACGAATGTAGTTATGCAATATGTCGTTATTTTAATGATTATTTCTTTTATATTAAATTATGATTGTTTTATGTTATATTGAAATATAATTATTTTGTTCTATATGAGGTTAATATATTATGCAGTGTTCAAATCGTTTTGTGACTACTAGAATTATGTGGCTGGCGGCTTTAATCTTAAGCTTCTCATGTTATTGGCTATACTAAACAAATCGAAACGTGACTTTAACTGACGTTACGATGCCAGGAGTAGGCAAAGCTTAATTCTGTGGCACCTAGAATTTATTGTTTAGCGTAATTAATTTTATCTAATACTAGCAGCCCGTCGCAACTTCGGACGGGTCGTCAAACTTTTATATTATTACTAGCTTTCCCGGCGAACTTCGTTCCACCCGTTCAGTTTGTACGGGAAAATTTTTTTTCCTAGTTTCCTCACATTTTTTTACCCTTTTTTAAACCTTTTAAACCTTCCCTGGACTTGAACAAATAATTCAAAGCCAAAATTAGCCAAATCGGTTCAACCGTTTTCGAGTTTTAGCGAGACTAACGAACAGCAATTGATTTTTATTTGAAAAATCCCATCAAAATCCAATGCGTAGTTCTTAAAACCTCATATATAGGGACAGAAAACGACCTTGTTTTATACTATATAGTGATTGAAAAGTGTCGGTACCTACACAGGTATGGTGACCGGCTGTTCCTCCAAGCGCTCCTCCGTTCAGCGGACCTCCTCCACAGCTTGTGCTGGCGGTGGTCGGCTCGCTGGTGTGCTGTCAGTGCGGTGCTCGTCCACAAGGATATTGTTAGCCCGTAAGTTATTCGTTTTTTTGATGGTAATGAAAGGCACATAAGCAGACGGATTTCCTGATGGTAAGAAATTCACGCCGCCTAGAAGACACCTTAGGTGGTAATGGTACGTTACCAACCTGAGGCAAATGTTAATGCCTCGAGCAAAAGTAATATTATTGGCTACCATACCCTCCGAACCGGAACACGTCAACGACAAGCATTGAACGTTATGGTGGCAGGAATAGGTAAAGCGGTGGTACCCATCTGGGCGAGTCGCTGCGAAACTCTACCACCTAGTAGGATGTTACGGTGCTAGTGACGGTAAGCCTATACTCGCCTTAAGTATAATGATAAATCCCTTTTTTAATATAACTCAAGTGGAGTAATTTAAGTGTAGTAATTTTTTTTTATTGAATCGGGCGTTACTTTGCGGAAATCCATTATAACAGATGTAAAATAAGCCTTTATTTTGCTAATTCCGCGTAAGCAGTGTAACCGTTGTGGCAAATAATTCTCCAAACGACACAGAATGTGACAAGCCTAACTGACGTTCCCACCACCCACCTCCGCGACCAGAACACGAATATATGAAGAGCTCGGGAAACAATATAAATTGTCACGTTCTTTACATGTGACAACCCTACCTAAAGTTCCCACCTCCCACCTCTGCGACCAGATCACAAATAGAGTCCGAACACGGGAAACAAAACCACTTGTCACGTCCTTCGCCAACTTTGTCGAAGCACTCACCACAGACAACACGAAATCGCACTCGACGTACGCTTCGCCTCTACACCGAGGCATCCTCAGGAATTCGACCGTGCCGTACAAACGACGACACACGAGTGGTTTGCCTCTCACGTAACTGTCGCCTTGCCCCCGTAAGGAGGCAGGGAAAAGGTGCCGGGGCGTTAGCCCCTCTGCCTTGGTGTATGCCGCTGGCTGTTACGACAGCCAGGTCGTTTGGTGTGGAAGTTGTCTTCCAATGGTCAAGTCCGGTGATTTGGCCCTCCCCTTGCACCGCCCTACTTCTTCACGTCACCCCGTGCGATCAGCCCTACCAGGTGGAACCCCGTGGGGGGAAGCCCAGCAGGAGCGATCAGCGAACGTGGGTGACGACTTAGTAAGAGCGGTGGGATAGGGGGGGGGGCGGTTGTTAAGTCCACGTTAGGTGCGCGGGAGATCGCGCGGGTATGGCTTCGCGTCCGGGGGACGCGCATGCCAGGGAGCGATGTCTGAAATGTGCGAGTGCGCCGATTGTTCGGCTCGCTCGAACATGGTGTTTCTAGCGCGTGCGCGCATGCGGCTCGCTCTATTTATAGGGTTTCGCGAGTTCGCGCGCGTGTGTGCTTTAGTGAGTACGCGTGGTGGCGGTAGCACCGTTGCTGTTAAACATGTGTATCAGGGGTGAATAAGTCAAATTTGCTTGTTCATTTAACAGTGTAATTGAGTCTTCGTTATTACATAATAATTAGTCGATTACAATAATTAGCCTCCTAAATAAGATTTTATAAGACTACATGTTATGTTTAACGGTCTTTTTGGCCGAAGGGTTAGCGGACACCCGTAACGCCACCGACCTTACTATTCCTGATGGGGGAAGATATTGATACGATGAACACAGATGTCCGTATTACCAGGTGTGGATGTTTATTAAATTTATACTGGTACCTATTTCAGTATTTGTATAAATATCGTTGTTCTAGGACTCCAGCATATGAGGTAAGATCATTTTGTATAATTTGTCCAGGGATATTTATTTATTTCTGAATGTAGCGTGAAAACAAATTGTGCTTTAAATATATTTCTAGCAAGTATTGTTTTCATAATTCCGAGTTTATACTATATCGCCTCTGTGGTCTAGCGGTCCGGGTGTTGGACTTGACTGCATGAAGTCCCGGGTTCGAATCCCGGGTCGGCCAACAAAAAAGAAAATGGGATTTTTCCAATTTTGTAATAAAAAAAATGTTGGTCGGGATTGGAAATGTGTCCGGTTGGCGATAGGCTTGCCACCTATCACATTGTGGGACTTAGTGTCTTCGGTTAGTCGTGGGTGCCTTGGTTGTACCTCTGCCTACCTCTTCGGGGATATGGGCGTGAAGATACTTCTACTATATCAACATATAATCAGTGAAAATACATATTGTCAAAGCAGTGAAGTTTTCTATTATAAATTTATCATAAGATCAGATTCATAAGAAGAATTTGTATTTATTTTACCCCCTAATGCTTCACGTAATGTGTAAACAGCCCCTTATCAAACGAAACGTTAATT
>NJDC01007043.1:0-21400 GCA_002245475.1 Calephelis virginiensis | reverse complement strand
ATAAAGGCTTATTTTACATCTGTAGTAAAACTTTTTGATAAAAGAACCGTCAAATTCCACTCTGTATTGGCCAAGTCATCGCGTTACAGACACAAGAACAAAGTAGAGACGGATTGATATCTCCTCCTTTTTGTAGTCGGATAGCGATGATATTTATATAAATATCATCGCTATCCGCTATCGCTATCGCTTGTATATACAAGCTGGAGCAGAATTGGACAATTTTGAAAGATACAAATCATTCTTCTTTTTTTCTCCAATTCGGAAATCAGCAATGATTGGAATTATGTTTTTGTCCTATACGAAAATAATAAAATGTTGGATTTATTAATGGGTGATTTTTTCCTTTTTTTTCTCATTGACCGTCATTCCTCGTTTATCACTTCGCCGTCAAATTAAAATTCTGAAAATTAAAAATTTTGAATGAAGTTTAACTTTTAATACCTGTTGTTGTTGACATCTGTGCCAATAAATGAATCCTCTCTCAGGGATGGCAAAAATCGGCCGCAGTGACAAAGTAAGAATAGGAAAGTGGACCCTGGTGTAAATGATATATAAGCGCTAGAATAATTTACGCTTACAACAGGACGTATAATTTACAGAAGGGAAGTTTCATACTGGCGGTCGCACGGTGTCCGCCTTGCGGGCTGGTGCGTGAACCGACCGATAGAGAAACTGTACTGGCGCGGGGTTTTGAAGGCCCCGTACCTTGCGAACACTCTTATCGGTGAACCGGAAGTGAGTATATTTAAATTGTAGGAACTGTTTGACGTATATCCCAGTAATAGGTAACAGTTTACTTCGCCTTGATGCGGACAAAAATAGATGGATTCGTGGTAACAAAACAGATGAGTGGTCATGTAGTAATCTAGCAGGCTCACTGACTTCTTTAGTAAAATAAACTAAATTCTAAATCTAATAATTGTCCCACTTGCTTTACAGGATGGGTTCGTTACATTTTAACTTCAAAATGTCCCAATGTTGATTATTATTAATCAGAGTAGAAAAATGTAAAAATGAGAAGTTAATTTACTTTTCTTATAGATGTTGCCAAAACTCAATCTGAGCTAGGGAAAACTGAGTATTATATAAAATGTTATGGTGGTAAAAAAATTTTTAAGTAGCGTTTGCCACGCCGCCTTTTTTTTTCAAGAAGATAGTTTTACTTTGTGATGAAGTTGGTTGTATGGTTATTTGTTGCAAAAAATCTAGACTATAAAACATTTTGTATGTACGAAGTCACATTCAAAATAATATAATTATTTTCAGTAATTATATTTTGTGTCTATGCTACGTCGTAATATTCCTAGAATATATATTTTGCAACACTTCGACATTTTATTAAAATAAACTGTTTCGGTTTTTAAAAATGGTGGGATTTGGAATTTCAGGTGGAACAAAAGAAAGATCGAGAAACGACCCCAGAGGGTGCGGCGGCTATTGTCGACAAAATTCTTGAGCCAGATAGAAAAATATCTTCTGGACAAAATTAATATATTTCAGTTTAGCTTAGGTTTTCTCAAGATATCGTATTTGAGACTGATATAAAGTGACTTTTAAGGTGGCGGCGACTAGTGAAACATACAAAAGTTGTTCCGACATAAGTCCGTTAACACGATATATTGTTGTTTATATTAATATACCTTTTAAATGGGCTTGTGTAAAAAAAATAATGTGGAATGTAAACAAATTTAATATTCTATAGAAATGGCGTAGATTATTTATTTTATTTATTTATTATTTATTTAGTATACGAGAAATGTAACTAGTTTTAATTTTTAATGTTAGACAATAGAAAACAGACTTAACATTGTTTCAGCATCATGTTTAAATATTAATTCCATCACCATTAGCAGCCGCATTTATACTGAGAAAATAAAAATCATGTTTGTGACTACTATCACTTGTCAGTCTGTCGCCGCTTCCTTGAGAATATTTGCAATACACGAAATGAGTTGTTTTATTGTAAATTTATCTTTAATTTTTTTTTATTAGCAATTGTGATTGTTTATAACAATTATTTTCTTTTAAATAAATAATCACATTATCAGATCTTACTTATATACAAATAAGTTTTACACGAGAGCTGCCAAATTTAATTGACTATCTGACAGATTTAATAAAAATTGTGTCATACATTTTAGTTTGTTTTGTTTACCTTAGAATAATTAGATATTCTAATTTTCAAAAATCTTCATTGAATGTACAAGAATATATTTATTTTATTTACTTTCGAAGTTTTAAATCCGTCTGACTTAAAATGGCTGTTCCATCAGAAAATAGGTAATCAAACAAAGCTGCAGGCAAAGAGAGCCTCTCTCTCTCTTTCTCTGTCACATGTTGCTCAAACACTCAGTTTGTGTAGCACGCACATTTATATTTAAGAAGAAATAATATAACAAGAACTGATTTTAATCTGTAAAATGTATAACTTCTGTCATTTCTCGTTTATTCTTGAATGTTACAATAGTCTAATAGCCAATTAGGTTAATAGCATTATCGGCTCCCGTCTGTCTTCATACTTTATGACATTACAAATGATACTTTGAATAAAATAGGTTTTTCGCATATTCAAACCAATAAATTGATCTTATTTCCAACAATATATTGAAAATATCGTATTACGCGATCGTATGCACCTTTGTAATGTAATATGAATATCTGGGATGTGCTTAGCGAAATAAAAAAGAGAAAATTTAACATTACAAATAAATGTTTAAACCTTTTGTTGTAATAAGATTAGGTTTTGTCATTTTAATATTATACTTTCGGTGGGAAAAAACGTAATTATTATTTTCTCTTCCATAGGTTGAAGACAGGCGTAGTACCGAAAACAGTACGCAAGATGTAGAATAATTACGGAATATTACTTCACAGGCAAGCTTATTACCAAAATAATTTACCAAATACCGTTTTGAAATAAACCTAGTCATTTTTTTATATTAAATATAGATTTTACATTTAAACATAAGTGTGTTTTATAGACAGATGAAATGTGGCATAGAGTATGATGGAGTGCTGCTTAAAAAGTATAAAAGTATCTTCACGCCCATATCCCCGAAGAGGTAGGCAGAGGCACAACCAGGGCACCCACGACTAGCCGAAGATACTAAGTCTCACAATGTGATAGGGGGCAAGCCTCTCGCCAACCGGGCACATTTCCAATCCCGACTAACATTTTATTTTTATTAGAAAATTTAAAAAATTCAATTTTCTTTGTGTTGGCCGACCCGGGACTCGAACCCGGGACCTCATGCAGTCAAGTCCAACACCCGGACCGCTAGACCACAGAGGCGATAAAAAGTATAATTTAAAAATATATAAAAAAAAACTACCGCATTTCGCCTATGTTTTAAAGTTATTTATCCGTCGGTGACCATTTGATTTATTAAAATGAAATGAATGTTTGACCCTTTATCCTAACTATCTTGATCCAAAATTTCGTAAAAATCCATTTAATGGCATAACCGTAATAGCGTAACAGACAGACTTTCCCATATATACGGAAAATACATCTAAATATATTGCCCTTTGTGATAAATTCTTTCCATATGAAAATTGTTTAGCCAATTGCTAGACGGGTTTTGATAAAATTTATTTAAGATAGTGCGAAAATTGGATGAGTTTATAAAAAAGTTATCTGACACAATCTGCAGGCAACGTCCTTCAAAATAAAATAATGTTAAAAATATTTAAATTTCTGTTTATTAATGTACTAATGTCGCTTCATCTGTCTGTATATGAAACAGAATCTGTAAGATACAAGCATAAACACTATAAGGCGATCTGTATATATCGGTATTTTTTGTTATTTTTATTCTAAATTTTTGTAATTTATCAAATGTATATTTTTGTTGTATTTAAAAAAACAGATATTTTAATATCGGACAGTATTTAGTTACCAATAGTATTGTTTTTTTTTTTATAAATTTTAAGTGAATTGTTTTATATATGTTAAATTATTTATTTCAACTGAATACAGTTATTTATTTTTAAAAGCGAAAACAGCTATCCGTTTTACTAATAATGAATATGTATTTTTTTAGCTTGGCTACTTGTTGTATAATGTACGCATAACTGATATTTTTATACGATTATGTAAGGAAATATTAAAATGTGAGCTGGATTCGAGCCAGTGCTCTTCGTCGTCGTCGAACTTAATCTGACCTAATATGCAGTTCCAAATCCAGATTTTGTCGAAGTTTTTCAGGAAAAACAAATCAGGAAAATATTTTCTGCAATATTTTTAGTTATTACCAAAATTCCTGTTATTCATATTCCTTTATTAAATTTTATATAATTCAATGAAAATATATTCATGCAGGATAAAAATTGTGCTAAGGCCATGTTAAGTTTTATTTTGATATTGTATTTACGAAATGTTATTTTTATGACTGATAAAAAAATAACAATTTTTGTGTCATGGCACATTTTTATTTGATCAAAGTATTTTAACAACTATAAAGGCAAATACAGTACATATTACATTTTTTATTATAAAAATATAATATGGCGGATACGAGTATTCGAAATGATAACGAATATTCGTTTTTTTTTAAATTATATGTTATAAAATTAAAATTATCTATGTGACTGAAATTGTATTTGTGACTGTATTTTTTATAAAATGAAGGGTGCAGAGTGAACGTTTTGATACTGATTTTAAATAATGCACGTCATCTAAAGAAACTTGAAATGTAATTGGTGCGTTGCCTACATCTAGCTATGGTCTTCAGTATTTGTTTATAGTTTTTACTCAGAGTGTGTAACTTGGCCGGTACTACGGTGCCTGTAACATATGACATAGCATCATGTCGGCAACATACCATTAACATTTTTAGTGTGTATACGCATCGTTTATTTTTTATCATCAGGAAAACTGTCCACTTTTGTTTCCTATAGACATACGGGTCGAATACAGAACCTCATCATTGAAAGTCAGTTAGAAAAGATAAAAAAAAAAAACAAGAAACAGCTATCAGAATCGGCAAATTGTTATTAAATTGTCGGAGTGAAGAAGTACATACTGTTTGTATTATTTTTCGTTATAGCTTTAAAGAGGCTCGAGTACCACCAAATCACGTATATGTATTGCACAAACTGTGTGTGTATGTTTGGAAAATAGTTGTAAGTACACTTACCGTTAATTCGTACATGCGATTCCATTGTAACACATCCATAGCATCCTTTGTGTTTAAAGGTGATGTGGATTTCTTGGGCGTCCGTCATATTTGTCTTGTCTACAAAATTAATAAGTACTCCTTCGCCGTTATATATTACAATGTCGACATGTGTGAACAAACGGGAAGCTTATATGAATGTGAAATGATTTTAATATATTTCAATAAAGATTATATTTTTTTAATTTGTTTTTTTTTTAAATACGGGTATAAAATTCCCAAAAATTTGCGATTCAACCAAATCATTAAAAAAGAACCATTTTGATTGTGTTAGTTTTTAACAAAAAATCCTTTTTTAACCGACTTCGAGAAAAGGAGGAGGTTTCTCAATTCGACCGTATATTTTTTTATGTGTGTACGCGGATAACTTCGTCATTTATGAACCGATTTTGATAATTTTTATTTTGTTGGAAAGGAGATACTTCAAGGGTGGTACCATGAATCAGAATAATCTTTATTCACTTGAACCATACAAGTGGCATTTGTGCGCGTCGACATTTGTTAAGTTTAACGGATACCTTATCCTTCGAACCGGAACAAGTCAACGGCAAGCGCTGACGCTATTGCGACAGGAATAGGTAAGGCGGTGTTCCTGATCCGGGCGAGTCGCTGCGAACTCTACCACCTAGTCAGATGTCACGGTGTTAGTGACTATAAGCCTATGTTCGCCTTTTACAAGCTGCCTGGCACAGGTGGGCACATTGTCTATTCTGCAAAGGAGCTCGGACCAACACGGGGAAAATCTAAAAGTAAAATCTAATGTGTTACTTTGACTTTTGTAGGTACCTACCGAGGTTCACTCCATTTGTAGGTTTTTAACGACTACTTACTTTTTGGCTATGATGGTTTTGAATAAAGACATTTTTTTCTATTGTTTTTTTATTTTCTTTTTACCAAGTAATAAGTTATGTAATGAAAGAAGTACAATTTTCAAAATGGCGTATACTAAATATAACAGAACTATGAAAGCTGCGAGCTGGTCTACCATCCAATACTGGTACCATTCGTAGTGGTAGGTCTTCGAACGAAGGTGATGAGCGCCTGCAAACAAAGTATATTTTATTTAAATGGCTGATTAGTTAATAATTCATCGCTTACGAACTTTAAATATTTTAGACAGAACATGACTTTATTTTGAAATAATAAACAATTTCAACTGCATTTATAGAATTTTAAAGAAATAGTTAGTTGTAGTGGGAAAGAAGACTTTCAAACAAAGAAAAGAAATCGATTCGCCCACTCGAAAGATAGAATGCCACAGCAACTCTCTTTCTCTCTTGCACACACGGTCACATCTTTTCCTGTCAGGGGTTAAAATTTTTCAAAATAACACCCATTCTATTAAATGTCTCGAGTTTTGTGTTGCAATAATTACTGTCGTAGTTCAATCATACCTTTGCCACCCCCAATACCCCTCGTATTGGAAAAGCGGGAGTTTTTGTTTGTACTTAACTATTTCCTTTCTTCTTCTTCGTCACTTAGAATTAAAAGATTTTCATATATACTTTTATTCTCCAGTAAAGTCATTTGGATATTGATTTTAAAAAGTAGCATATATTTGAATTCCGACTTCAGTATAGGTATAACATAACAAAATTGATCAAAATCACAGACTGAATTTCGCATTCATAGTGTCACAACGAATTATTCTGATCGATCTAGAGCAGCCTTTCCCAAAGTGGGCGATAACGCCCCCTTGTGGGCGCTGGAAGCCTAGAGGGGGGCGGTATAAATCTTGAAAAAAATGTTTTTTTTTAAACTAGGCGCAACAAATATGTTATTGAGGTTATTGACAAGAAAAAAACGAGGGGGTGCTACAAAACAACTGATTTTCAAAGTGGGCGTTACATGAAATAAGTTTGGGAACCTCTAATCTAGAGTACCACATAGTAATGGATTATTGGCTCGTGATGGAAACTACTATGCTTGTAATAAACTTACCCTTACTCTCGATAGCTAATTTGACATAGTACTGGATCTGTTCTGCCGTCGACACTGGCCTGTTGAGGAATAATCTCGACAGCTCCTTTGCTTTCCTAGTATAGCTGAAAATATATAAATAACTAGCTGACCCCGCAGACGTTGTTCTGATATATTTTTAATGTGATTTATTTAAAAAAAATGGGGTGAGTCACCCTTATCACTTAGGGGTATGAAAAATAGATGTTAGCCGATTTTCAGACCTACCCAATATGCTTACCAAATTTCAGAGGAATCGGTCAAGCCGTTTCGGAGGAGTATGCAGACTAACATTGTGACACGAGAATTTTATATATAAGATTAGCTGTTTTGTAGAGCTTTTGTATACAGTAAGACAGCGAATAAGCACAAGGCTCTCCTGCTGGTAATGATAACCGCGGCAGAAACAATAGATGTTATAGGTTCGTCGCTGTCATGTGGCAGGGGTGTAACACATATTGTGACTCTGCCGGCGATGTTGTTTTTTATTAGTTATCTTATCCTGGACTTGTCCAGTCAATTGTAACCTATTGTATAACTTCTTGGGGAGGCTCTGCTAAAACTAAATTTCTGCATCTTGAACTAGCACAGCGAGCAGTATTGAAGGTTATGGCTTTTAAACCAGCAAGGCAAGGTTTCCTACGATTCAGTTGTATGATCTTTAGAAAGTCCTATTTGTTAGAAAATTATATGTTTTGCGAACCATAATGCGTAAACATTCACTTATCCCATTCGATCCTGTTCGCTTTAGAGATAAAAGGAGACGTTTTAAAGTTTGTGACATTGACATTGAAAATGATGACTAATTGAGGTTAAGCTATATCTATAGCTTAACCTCAATTAGTCATCATTTTCACTGCACCAGCCCTATATTGTACATTAGAGTTAATAAGGTGCTTATTTATCCTTTCACCTCACACGAATGCAAAACTAAACTATTTAGTTGGCTTCTAAGCCTCACCAATGAAGATGTGGAACATCTAATCAAATTAGGGCCTAATGTCAAAATCTTAACCTAGTAATAACTTAATTAATTTTATGGCCACATACACACATACACACACACACACACACACACACACACACACAATTATACAGCAAGAATATATATTTATATAATTATTAATTGTAATATAAATGTTTGACGTTTACTGTCAATCCGGAGTTGGCGTTAATGACTGCAACACAATCAAATGACTAATGCAGTCTCATTATCGTCACGATCTTGTTTTCGGTATATTTGTTTTTATAAAAATAAATATTTTTTGATTTTTTTTTTGATCTTATACTTCGGCTCGAAACATATCACAAAACGAAGGTAGATCTCCAGCGCGATTCTTTTTTCATTCTGATCTGTTCATTGTGATCCATTTGTTTGCGAAACTGGTAAGTTTCGACTGACGATGAATTTCACTAGAGCAGTCAGCCAGACTTAAACAGTCAATACTTTTTAAATGAAAATAAATTTATTATATTTGCAACTTCTTTCCATCAAATGTGTACTTACAATAGCGCAACTGAATAAGAAAGTCGGTGCGTAGTGAATGGATTGCATATAATGATTTGGGGATTGGATAGAAGTCGAAGACCCCCATATCCCGTCAAGCTCTATACTAAACACAGCATCTTCATGCTGAGTCACTAGTACGACGTACGAGCCTCGTGCGGACGGTCTCCAGTCATGCGGGAAAATGTTAATTTAACAACTTGGATTAATTATGTTAATAACAATGCCTTCTTCTACCGTGAATAATTGCGCACTATTTAATTTTCTAATGCCGTTGAATGAAATAATTTATATCTACGTCAATCTTTATAAGTAAGTCAATCAATTCATTTTTTTCCATACAGTGTAGTGTGTAGTGTACAATAGTTTGTATACAAGTGACAGAGATCAAATGATTAATTTAACCTGTCATCATACATGATTTGTGTTCATCTTTCACCGTACATAATTGCGCAATATTTAATTGACTAATGCCGTTGAATTAATTGATTTATGACTACATTAATCTTTAGAAGTTTGTAAATCAAGTCATTTTTTTCCAAATAGCCCAATAGTTTGTATACAAGTGCAAGAGAGTAGGTTCATTATCAATCGAATGATCCATCTAACCTGTCATTGGATATGAGTTCCGCCAAAGCCCTGGCCATGTCTTCTGCCATGTCAGTGGAGGGCGCTATCCTCACGGCGTGTCCCGCTGCCACCGCCCGCGCCGCGTTGCTCGGCTGGTCTCCGAACACGGGTACCGCCAGGATCGGAACCCCAAACTTTAACGACTCCAACACCGAGAGAAGGCCGCAGTGGGTTATGAAGATTTTTGTGTTCGGATGCGCTAGAAAATTACAAACATCACAAGTTAAACCATTGCTGAGTTTGAGTTTACCATTACTATATTTCAGTTTAGAATAACCTGTAAGCTTTTTCGTGGAAGACGCCTAAGATCCCACGCCCTATAGCTAGGCAATACCCCATTATAAGTAATTGCTTAAAGAGGGCGAAAGTTTTTTATAGGAACCATGTCTGCATTTTTTTGCCTTCATTTAATATAAAAAAAATGGCGTATAATCTTACCAAGTATACTAGACTGCGGCATCCACGACCTTATGTGAAGATTTTTTGGCTTATTCTCCACCTCTCCATCAAATTTCCAGAAAACTGTATATGGCAATCCTCCAAAAAGCTTTACCAAATTCTTTCTATTGACTTCTGATAGACTTTTTGCTTTGAATACTGAACCCAAACTGAAATAGATCACACCTTGAGGTGATGAATCTAGCAGGTCTTGAAGGTCCTGAGAATTATCAAATTATTAACAATTATTTCAACTTATTCGCGGCGTTGTTTTTATCAGGATTCTTTTAATATTTGAAATATTAAAAGGAATTGTATCATTGAAATTCTTCCTTACCTTTGGCAACGGTGGAACCTTCTCATCGATATGGAATCCAGCAATTTCTACCACGTTAGGAGGCAAACTTTGAGCAGGCGTAAACGATGGGTGGGAGTTGACTAACATCACGGATATATTGTGGATGGCTTTGGAATATGGAGGGAGTGTTACACCTCGAGATTGGGCGATGGGTTTGAAGAATGATTCGTAGTTCGTTTTTGCTACAGGCTCGTCCATCCTAGAAGTAGAAGTCATTCGTAAAACCCTTTAATTTTTTTAGATAGCTTTGATAACAGTTCCATATTTTAGAAGCGGTCCCCTTATTGTAGTTTTCTTTTAAAAACGTAAATCGCCACCAAAGATTTAATTTTAAAATTCTAATGGAATAGAATCCGTCTAAGACCATCCATTTTAATTCAATCTATCCATATTTGACACAGAACAAAAACAGTCAGATAGAACCGAAATTCAATAATTTTATCAGTATTTAAAGATTCTTAAGTCAAAATCGAACAGAAATGGAAAAAATATCTTCAATTAAATTCAATAGAAAAAGCAATGGCTGTGACCAGGTCAAACTAGACTCGAGATTTCTTGATAATCCTTGATTTGTACGCCGTGTCACCACTCAGCAGTCTAGGAATTTTTAAGGCTTTTTGCATACTTATGAAAGAAATACTTACCAAGTATCAAAAACATTTTGTAAGAAAGAAACCGTGTTCAGAACTCGCTCTGTGAAGCTCATGGGAATTGTATACTTATTCCAAAGTGGTATCACTGGTATAGATCTGACAGTGTCTATCAGGTACTCCATGTGAGTGTGCATTACTATGCCACTGAGGAGAATCCAAGGCGCTTGCTGCACTGCTGCGTACCTGAAATATTTTTTAATATTAGGCAAAATTGTGGCTAACCTTTTAGGGATAAATATGTGAATAGTAATTACCCTATCTTTAACTAGGCAAATAAGTCTATAATGATGAAGATTGCTAGATTACAATTGGTGCAGTCAGCCTAGGTGGCCATGCAATGATTCCTACATGGCATAGCATGCATAGATTGAAAGAAAAAAAAGCATACTATTTTCTGACACATAGCCGTCACCGCAGATAAGTCAAATAAGAGTAAGATCATGTGCTTCTTGGAAAAAAACCTGTGAAAATACTTAAAACCGATACACCACAATAGATAGAGATAAATTCAAGGTGACAGAATGTGACGGTACCAATTCTAGCATTTTTTTGTAAAAGCTGGCATAATTATGTTATAATAATTGTGTCATTAATTAATTTAATTAATTGGCATAATTGTGTCATTATTTTTTTACGAGATCTTTGGTTCTAAGCCTGTCGGCATGATCGATATGAAATATCTTAAGATTAGAAAGTTGATGACTAAATAACCTGTCAAAGATGAAGGCATCATAAAAATAAACATCTACTTTAAGGGTCTCGCAACTGCTCAGTTGGATATAGACATTGCAATAGTATACCACCCACTTTTACTTTTTGTATTAGTGGAATAATTCTACAATCAAGGTCGTAAGATTACACCATTTGCTGATGGAGGTGTTGTCGCACCAATACGGTATAGAAAGTCTTCTAGCATTTTCGCAAGTAGCTGATATATTTAAAGAAGTCTGGAGCTTACCCTGCCTCCACGTCAGAAAAGAACCACTCAGTGACGACCGCGTCATAGTTGTTTTTAGTTAACGCAGTTCTTACTTCCGGGCACTCGATGATACCTCTGGATACATTTCTGCTGAATTCTTTCACACCAGCCATGTCCAACCTTCGAGTTTCTGTAGTGTTTATATCTGAAAATATAATATGTCTACTTAGATTTATTATCATCATTATCGCAACGTTATCCTTATTTTTTTTCGCATGGGCGTACAAACCCAGGGTACGTTTTTTAATCTAACGTAAAAAATCTAAAATATTTTATGTCTGATTTCATCCTTTTAGCGTTTCTTAGGTCTGCTACGATCTTAGTATTTAGTTATATATTCTTTCTAGGTTGGCATTCCAAGATGAAATCGCCCATGTTTTATACGAGGATGATGCCATATGTCCTCAGAACCGGCGTGTTTGTATGGAAAGGCAGCTCTTCAGGAAGTGTGACAATTGGCATTCGATTCTATCTGCCTATACCCGCTAGGAACTTGGTTAGGAATGGAAGATATATCTGTAATATTATTCTTTTGTACGGGTATGTGTCACCTTTTTTTTGTTTTAACGTGTGGAAAATCCCCCCGGATACCTACCGCTCTCGGGGAAGAGCAGCGGGTTATGTCGGAATCGAACCGACTAAAAACCACACGATGACCTTCCTGCCGCTCGGCTAGGAGCGAGATGGGCTCGTGTTGGCATTCACAATCTCGCTCCGCGGCTACGGTCCGGTCCTTACCGAGCCTCCTCCCGCGCTGAAAGAGGAGCAACTCCGGCCTTTTGAGTCACCCGCCAGGCGTGTGAGGCCATGCTGGGCGAAGAAAGTCCCCCAACTCCTCACGGCAGCCCCGCATTGGTGGCGCTTTGAAGGCGTAGAAACCGCTTTCTTGCGAATCCGGTCCGCCTGCGCCAGATCGGGTCTGAGTTGGGATCGTCTTCCCGGGCCCGCTCCGCGGTCTACTTTTGCGTCATGACTTCTTCGCAAAAGGAGACCACCGCCTGCCAAGACCTGTCACTACCGAGCATAGCGTTGACGATGCTCGGCAGCGAGAGGTCCTCTCCTACGACCGCTGAGAGAGTACGCCGCTGTGACTCGAACGCGACGCACTCCCCCAGCCTGTGGGACGCCGTATCTTCTGGCGCCCCGCACTCGTGGCAGGCGGGGGCCGCCTCCCGTCTCGCGATCTTGTGCAGATACTTCCCGAAGCATCCGTGCCCGGAAAGCACCTGCACAAGTCGGAACGTCAGCGACCCGAACTGCCGCTGCAACCACCCTCGGAGGACCGGTCAGATTGCCTCCACCGTCGTCTGCCCAGGGACAGGTGGGGCAAGGTCCTCCTTTCACCGTTCCAACGTGGTCTCCCACGCCTGCCTCTGCATGCGCCTCACATCCGTGGGAGGATGGGGCTCCCCGCGCGGGTATGTGTCACCTAACTAATTCCTTAACGGCTCGTAACATTTTGTTGTAATGTTGTAAGTATGTATGTGGAACATACTAAAAGTTTCTGGATATGGCCAGTTACAATAAATGAAATCAAAAAACAATAATATAATTTGAAAATGGAACTCTCTAGGAAAATAATTTAGACCATTTAGAAATAGGTTTAGATAATTTTGTGTCGCTGTTGTAATGAAATTAAATCGTAAAAATGTTTGCTTTACAACATTCGCTTCGCCTTAAGTCAACGAGAGAGCTGCCAGAAATTTCAACTGGCATTTGGTGATAAAGCACCATCTCGTAGCTCTGTGGTTGCTGAATCTAATATCGATACCCTACTACAACTAATTATTATGTCTGATAAAAACATTGCTGAATAAAACATTGGAATGAGTCAAGTGCAACAAATGTTGCATGAGCGATTGCAGGTTTGGAAGCCTTGCAGTTGATAGATACCATATGATATAACAGAAAATCAAAAACGACTAATTACAGAAAAATTTATGGAGATTTGATGTAGAGTAATTGGCTGTGTAGGTATAACAAACTGACAGATGACGACACCTGGGTGAATGATTTCAAACCGAAAGGCAAAAACAGAATGGGCCTCTCCCTTTGAAGAGTTGCCAACAAAAGTTAAGTCGGAGCACTGGCAAAAAAATTGTTGCGCGTTTCTTCGGAAAAACATTATGTAAAAGTGTCACTTGAAAATCAAAGGTCCAGTCACTGCAGACTGTTATGTAAGCGATTGCTGCGATTGCACAGTGTCTTAGAAAAAGCTCGTGAAAAGCGCCCTCGCAATCATGCCATCTTTCACCAGGGCAATGCGTCCTCACATTCTACTCCGTACAGTCCGGACCTCGCACCTTGCTGCTTTTATTTATTTCCAAGAGTAAAAGTTAATTTCAGAGGTTTAAGATTCGAAAGTTTAGAAGCGGCGATGAATGCATCCAAGAAGCCGTTGAAGATGTCCCTACTGAAGACTGGACTCACTTTACTTTACACAATGGTTTCAACCACATGGTGAAAATAGTGACGCTACACTCTTTGAAAAACAATAAATTAATCATAAGCACCTTATCTAGTCTTATTAATCAGAATCCAGAAAATTTCAATATGATGTACATATATACATAAATATCTTCACGCCAAGTCCCTTACGTGTTAGGCAGAGAGTATCGAGTGCCAGACCTCACGATCCTGACAAACCTTTCTGGCTTCCTTCACATTCATTACCCTTTTCACACAAACACGCCGGTTTCGAGACTCTATGTATGATGTTGAAGTAAATACCCTTATTAATAACATATTAAATGAATAGGTTTCTGCACGTTTTGAAAACTCGAATGCACCCGGTAGATGCCATTGCTGTCGGTATATTACAAAATTAAGGCGGCACAAAGTTCACGGAGTCAGCTAGCTATACCACAAAACTTACTTTTGTATAAGTCCTGTAGAAAGCTTGTGTCAATAAGCTGCAGGTTTTTTTCTTGACTCACGCGATCAGGGTGCGTAGTTACAAACGTTATCTGGAAAAAAGACCTCGCTTATAACTAGGATTTATATAACATCAGAATTCAAACAATTAACTAAACATCAAGAAAATTAGGTTTTTCCAATTTTCTAATAAAAAAATGTTGCTCAGGATTGGAAATGTGCCCGGTTGGCGATAGGCTTGCCACCTATCACATTGTGGGACTTGAGACCAAATGCAGTGATGCGTTACCATTCTGAGATTTACGCGTAAGTTTACTTGCTGCCCAACCTGCAGACAGAACCATGACTGATGTTTTGTCAGCACGAATAGTTAAACCAGTGACCAACATGTTGTCAACTCGACCAAAAATAATAAAAGTGTGAAAGTGAACCCTGTTCATAATGGATAATAAATCGTATAAAGCTTATTTTATATAAAATAAAAACACACTCACAACCAAACCAACCCACGTGTCTAGAGAGTTTAATTTTTACTCCAAAAAATTCTGAATCTTGGAACTTTTAAGTCCAAAGGTATAAAATAATAAACCGCAGTAAAACTACAAAAACCAACTCCAAATGTTTAACTGGGTTCCACGTCGCGAGTTGATAATTCTTTTTTTGAAAGATAGCAAAAAAACATACATTTCATCAACATCCTACTACTACGTAGTTTTTGAGTTACACTTACGATGCATGATGGATATAGTCCACTATTAAGTATAAAACAAAAACCATTAGTCGGATCATGATAAAATTAATACAGGACCACTTCGCAATAATGACCTATCTTTGTAAAAAGAGCCATCAAAATCGGTTCGTAATTGGTCGAGTAATCACGTAGCAAAACATACAGTCGAATTGAGAACCTCCTTTTTTAAAGTCGCTTAATAAAGGATAAGATTTTATACAAAATTCGTCGCATTTTTGAACCCTCGCGACTTGGGTTTGGTTTATACGAGATAAAACAAATTCTCAGGGTACGATGTCTATACTAGACTTTTTAAATATATAAAGTACCAACTGCATAGACATAACACCTAAAATGTTATTGATAAACAAAAACAGCGAGTTAGATTGTTTAGATTAGAGAAAGAAAGTCGACTTCACGGATAACTTTTTTACACCGCGAGCCGCATTATGGTCTCGTCTTGGCAACATTTTAAAAATACATGAAAATATGTTTTTTATGATGTTGGAAGGCAAACAAGCAGACGGATTTCCTGGTGGTAAGAAATTCACGCCACCGATACACCAAAGTTGGTAATTATAATATAAAACAATGAGATACTTCTTTTTTAGTTTTACTATTTAGTTGCACTATCTGTAGAATACTCAAATTTTATTATTTGGTTTTCAATGGATAGTTTGGTGCGTATGTGAGAAATATATACGTTTAATTATTTAATTATTAATAATTATTATATTTAATTATTAATGTTTAAATTTTCTCTCTATAGCTATCTGTAAGAATCTCTTTACAAGTTAAACTAACCTATTGTACATTATTCCTAAACTTTTCATTGTTGTATATTACTTCATTTTATATAATAAAAAAAAAGTTCAGTATTAAACTCAAACATTCAAAGTCAGAATCAGAAAAAAACTTGATCTAAGTGGATTATACTACTTGTTACTACGTGTACTTGTGCTCGTCGATTTTTTTATAAGCTACCACTAGATCAAAAGATAATAAATAAAGAAAAAAAAATAATAACCTCGTTTTGGGTTCTGTATCCGGTGAACAATAACGTAGCAATCTTTATTTTAAGAACATGTTTTACATGCAGATTTAGTTTTATTTTATGTATATATATTGGTCTTGAAAACTAACCTTATGTCCATCTCGTAAGAGTGGTTTCACAATGGCATACATCAGATTGAAGTGGCTCACAGACGGAACCCCCTGGATGCAGAGTATGTGGTACCCATAAGCGGTGGCCAATGACGACAATAACAAGAGTACGGTCTTCATTTTTGCTGGAACAGACATTCAAGTGTTAGGATATTCAGCACAGCAACTTAGCTTAGGCACTTGATCGCGACGTTGGTTGACGAGTCAAATGTAAGTCTACCAACGCTTAATCATAAAAATGCTGTTATGGCAGCGGTCTGCCGTTTATATAAAATTTTGAAAACTTCTGGGCGCATAATTGATAGCTATCTGAACGACAGAAGGTTGAGAATAAGATACGTAGTAGATTTCGAAACAGAAACAAGTAAAGACTGTGAGCAAGTTTCGATAGGAGGTCCAATCAATACCGTCTTTACCATAAGGGCACACGGGGCCAGTGCCCAGGGCCCCTATACTCAGAGGGCCCCGAAGGATCGACTATTTCACTTACTTTTAACCTTTAAATGTTTTGGTTGGGTGCATTACGTTTTTCTCGTTGCCTTAATTCGGGAGCATTCAATTTCGCAGCTTAATAACAACTAAGTAATTTGTCAATAATTATGAACATAGAAAGTAGCATTCTTCAGAAAATTAAGTTTGAGGATTAATTAAAATATTTTGCTCAACAGAAATCTCGTAAGAAACTACTATCGTTATCATAAAAAAACAGCAGCACACCATTATTATTAATGACATAGTGTAATAGAACAATGTAATTGGTTACCCAAAAAATCATATTGAAAAAAATTTAAATTCCAAATTCTTCTTTATATTCCAAAAGGGCCTCAAGTTTTTGTGTGCCCAGGGCCCCAAGCTTTTGAGTGCCCAAGGGCCCCAGCATAATCTAAGACGGCCCTGGGTCCAATGTAGAAGACCCTACTGGCTCATTTTTTGAAAGATATTTACAGACGAAATATCTAAATAAAAGATATTTCGGGTGACGCCTTGGACACTTGGGGACACGGCTCTAGATATACAAAAATGTTCGAACCCCATACTCTCTTATGTACAGTCTGAGGAACAAGTTAACCCGCAACTATATGACCCCACAGCTGAACATGGAGAGAATACAGTATGTGTATCTAGTGAAATTAAAAAAAACTTAACGACACCGACCACGCAGGAGCCTTTGGTTTGATTCGTGATAGGAGAAGTCAATTGTGATATAACCATGTCTCGGTTTCTGGGTTTGGATATTGTTTTACGTAGGTTTTAGAACACCCACACACAATCACGAAAAATGCGTGAAATCTGGTAAGTTTGAAGTTGGAAAATAATGTTATACTTAGCTTTTAAAGTAAATTAAAAGCTAAGGTACGAGTATAATAGGTGCGTGTTGTGATATTTTACAATAAGTTTATATGAGAAACAGTCTTAATTTATATGCTACGCAAAGTATTTAAAAAACATTAAAACCTAGCACACCGATATTTTACACGATAAAATGTTACCTATGTAATGTTATGTTTTTGGCGTAAAATTGCAAATTAAATCATTTTATAAGGACTTTTTGCGGGCCTTGAAAATAACCTACACCCCCACCCACCACCACTCCTGCCATCTAGCAATAAATGGCAGAACTTTTAATGACTTTTTGATCATGCTTGTCTCTTTAGTTCAGCAACTCGCCTCTAGTTGATATTGGTTGTATCAGCGTTACTGCGCATGCGTAATCCCTCTCTTCGCCCCGCAATCTGTTGACTCGTGCAGTCGTGCCTGCTTATGCAATAGCTTTACCGCGGCAGTCTCCAAGTGCCACACGTCTTTTTTTATTTGAATTATTTCTTCATTTACCTAGATATAAAATCGACTTTGTTAGTGATATTTATAAAATTAAAAAAACCTTGTACTGTTTTACGTATCACTTATAATTTATTATTTTATAAATAGCCTACCTACCCGTTGACTTGCTGATGATGCTGTTATAAGCGAAATCGCCTCTGTGGTCTAGCGGTTCAGTTGTTGGACTCGACTGCATGAGGTCCCGGGTTCGAATCCCGTGTCGGGCAACAAAAAGAAAATTGGGTTTTTCCAATTTTCTAATAAAAAAAATGTTGCTCGGGATAGGATATGTGCCCGGTTGGCAATAGCCTTGCCACCTATCACATTGTGGGACTTAGTGTCTTCGGCTAGTCGTGGGTGCCCTGGTTGTGCCTCTGCCTACCTCTTCGGGGATATGGGAGTGAAGATACTTTAATAAATTGTAAGTTATACGTAAAACGGTACATGTTTTTTCATTTAAAAATATGAATAATTGGAAGTTTCACCAAGCGTCAAAGACTTCGCTAGTTTTTTAAACTATTATTATTTTTAGTCTTTAAGGATGACAAGCAGATACACAGTAACGAAGAATCAGCATTTTAGTGTTGATATATCATAAATTACCATTGTTAAATAAATAAATATTCCTGGACAAATTACACTAGTTAACTTAATCCCACAGTAAGGAAATTAAGTGCCTACGTTAACAACAATATTAATACACAGTACTACTTAAACTTGAAATTTAATTTGAAAATTAAAAAAATTGAAGTTTAATTGAATAAATGTAATAAACACCCACACTTGAAATATCAGATTACGATGACAATGCCAGTCCCCGTCGGAAATTGTATGCTTGCCTCACATTAGGTCGGTGGAGTTAAGCTTGTTAGTTTACCCTTCAACCATAGAGGCAATCTGTTGTTTCTGATTTGCAATTTGTTGATTCTGATAAATCTTTTTTATATCACTGTGGCTATTTAGAAGACAAATTTTAATATTATGGTAATACCCTACAATGCGTAAAATTTTAGGTGACACCTTCCTGCCGGGAAACAGACAGCTACATCTTATATCACACTATAATTTTGTCGCAAGTTTTCCTTAAAACCAAAGAGTATAATAATATACCTACCTCTACAGGACCTGAAAACTATGATATCTCCTGAGATGTTTAATTAATTAAAATGATGACTGATGCCGAGCTCAATTTTGTTCAAAATTACATTTTCTGACCCGCCCTGGTGAAATGTCGTGAGATTTTATTAAACCCCCTCCCCCATCCCCCCATCTCACATGATATTTTTCAAAATGTGGGTTTCTTATTTAATCGTATTGGATTGTTAAAACAAAGGATTTTAGGCTCAAGAGAGACTATTGGAACCACATGCCGGTATGATTTTCAGTAAAATCATCTGCTCCTTCAGCTTCGTTCCAATCTAGCCACTCTAAGCCGATGACGCTTGGACACAGAAACTTACTAGCTCGCCTTGTGACAATCCGTGATGGTCGCACTTTGCGGAACATACATGCTTGTTGCTTAGTGTGTGCAATATAGGCTGCTCGCCTGTGCTCTGTAGCTTTTGTGATAGATGCAAAGTAAATACAGCATTTACTGCACCATATTTTCTCTAAATGATCACGTACAATTTATAAGGCGTGCTGATGAAGCGGTTGAATCGGTGGGCAGTGTCATAGAAATGGAGCAAATGATTTTTCGTCTTGCTCTTTAAAGTCCGGAATTGTCAAATGTCCATCAACCCCCGTGTTGGTCCGGGTTTCTTTTCAGAATAGACCATCTGCTTTCGTGCCAGGCAGCGTGTAAAAGGCGATCATAGGCATAGCATAGGCTTTGGTATTCGCACCACCGCCTTGCCTAATCCAGCCGCTACAACACCAGTGCTTGCCGTTGATGTGTTCCGGTTTAGAGGATAAGGCACACTTACTTTTACACGAGGCCTAACCTTCCAACCTCAGGTTGGCAACGCACAAGTACCACCTTTGGTGTCTGTAGGCGGCGTGAATTTTTTAACATCAGGAAATCCTTGCTTGCTTTCCAATAACATAAAAAAACCTAAGTGATAGAGTATGGAGATGGCAGAAAACGGTCATCTAGAATCATATATATATGCAGATCACTGCAGCGAGGGCTGCAGCACTTTTGGTCTATAACAACTAAATTTACTTAAAATAGAGCTATTTGGTATAAAACAAATACGATGACTTGACAGTCAGCAGATGTATCAATCCGAAACTGTACCACCTAGTAGGATGTCATGGTGTTAGTGACGGTACGCCTATGCTTGCCTTTTACGAGCTGCCTGGCAGGAGGAGCAGGTGGTTTATTATGCAAAGGAGCTCGGACCAACACGGGAAAAAAATGTTCAAGTGAAACAACCATAGAAGTTGGTAGAAGAAGGCGTTACTTTGCGGAAATATGTACTCAAATCCAAATAAAATTATTTAATTTACAATTTCCCGCCAAAAAATGTATACGTATTATGGCGTGACAAAAAAGGCAAAACAGTGCGCTATGAATGAATTGGACTTGCTGGAAGTTAAAACTCCCAAATATATCCAGCTCCACACAACACACACCACTAAACTTTTTTATAAGCACCAACAATACACACTACTTGGATTGGATTTAACCATGGAAGTGTAATCTAATATCTTGGTAACATGTTTTGTAACCTATAAACCGCAGGTGTATAAGGATTCATGTACCTAATCTATTCTTATACACTTGCGGTTGTATATCTGATATATACAAACATGAAACCTCAGACTAATAAGGAATCCCCATTTTCCCCGGTCATCACCACCCTTGAACGGATGAACCAATTTTATCTTTACTTTTACGAAAATTTCATAGTAATTACAGTACGATGTCAGTCGGGACTCGGATCAGCTAATCTTACATATAAGGCTTCGCACGGGTGGACAAATTTTAAATTAATACTAGAAATAACGTCGCTTACGTCCAAACAATTGAAAAATATACCTATATTGTATAAAATAAATTACTAATTAAGTTAAATTCGGGATGTTTCCTTTGTTACAAAGTGAAACATATTTTATGCACTGTATTAACAAAATATTAATCGGTCAATTAGACAAATTAGCTA